>BQNB010123640.1:0-17572 GCA_026074375.1 Tanacetum coccineum
ATGGTGGACTGATAACCATTTGTTGTGTTAGTGCATAGCACCTCCACCAAGTATTGTTCTCCTCATCTCCATTCTAGATCTTCAACTTATCAATTTCCATAGATTGGCTGATAATTCTTTCAAACACTTAACCTTTAATCTCAGCTTTCTTCTCAATCGATTTTATCAGCTTTTTCTTAACTTCAGTATTTCGAGCAAACAACTTCTTCTTAAGCATCATTCTGCATACTTCTTCTGACAAGGGATATGACCTTTCAGCAAACATATAAATGGCTGTTGTGTTATGTAAGTTCAAACAATGAACATTACATGAATCATAATATCTCCAATTCACTATAGGAATGTGCATAATTTTCAGCAAATGCTCTCTCCAAATCTTCTTCAGGACCATAAGCAGTAGTCTTTTGCAACATAATTTTATACAAATCAACTAAATCATCTCTTGAGATATTATGCAGCATTGCTCCAAAATTCACAAACACTGAATCCCTTTGATTTGCTCTGATGAGGTGACAATAACCTTTACCTCCATGTCTAAGAATCTTCCATTTCATAATCTTTGAGGATGTAACATCAACTTCTCCAGATTTAGGTTTTGTAGAAGTATGCAAACCAATCCCTTTTCTAGCCTTTAACTTTCTCATACTCATTTTTAGAACTAGTTGCTTGACCTCAATCTCTTCTTCTTTTACAAACTTGGCAGATTCATGTATATGAATATCTTCAACATCCAATACCTTTTGCTTTTTTTTCTCAGCACCTTGAAGAGTTTCACCAGACCTTTTCAAACTTTCTTTCTCCTTTTCAGAATCCATATGAATAAAATTTTCTATGCTTCTGATAGTTCTCTCAAATTGTACCTTGAGTTCTTCAAAAGATAACTTCTTAAGTTGTGGAATTGTCCAACCATGACTTTGACTTCTGACATAGTTCATCATGCTAGTTTCTCTGTTCAGCTTGGGTCATTGGCTTATTCTTCTTTGCTTTCAGCTTTTGTTCTCTAATCTCCCTTCTTTTTTCTCAACTAACTCAACCATTTTCTTGGCATAATCCTCAGTACCAAAAACACCTTTTCTCAATTCTGTGCTCGCTTCCATCCTTGCTCTGATTAAATCCCAATCTTCTTCTGTATAATATTAAGCTTGTTGTTGAACTTCAGCAGCTCTTTTTCTTTGTTGTTCAGACATCTCAAACTCATCATTCAATCTTTTAGCAGCCAATGCATCTAATCTTTGAAGTTTAACTTTTCTTTCAATTTTAGCTGCCTCTTGAGCTTGGATTCTTGCAATCTCTACTAAGCTGGCTTCGTCTTCTCTAATATGTTTCTTTGATCTTTTAGGCCGAGGTTGTTCTTCAAGTATTTCCTTTCCTTTTCTTTGGCTGACTCCGACTTCACCAGAACTAATATTTGTGAAACCAGTCTTAATCTCCTCACTACCAGACTTAAACTTTCTATCACCAGAACTAACTCCAACATCCAATTTCTTCTTGAGACCAGACTTAACTCTCCTAGTATAAGTCTTAGTCTTTTGAGAAGCCACCTTTACTAAGGTCTTAGCAGCCTGCAAACCACTTGGACTAATGTCTGCCTCCCCTGAATCTTTGCCCTTAGGAGTTTTAAATACATCTTCTTCCCCTAAATTTCTCCCTTGTTTGGAAGAATTAGCAGCATCTTCACTCTTTGAGTCACTTAGAACCATCTTCCTGTTTGGTAGATTCCCATACTTAACCCTTGTTTCCAGCTTTTTGACCTTCTTTACCAATTTCACTATAACAGCAGCTGTGGTATCCTATGAACCCCATAAATGAGGCTAAGGCTAAAAATAACCTGATAGCTTCTATTCTTACCACAGGAGCAAAAACCTCATCATAGTCAATACCCTCTTCCTGTCTGTGACCTTGGGCCACTAGTCTTGCCTTATTTCTAACAACTACTCCTATTTTATCCTTTTTGTTTCTGTATACCCATTTAGTTCCAATCACCTTTGCTCCATGAGGTAGATCTACTCGAATCTAAACCTGTTGCAGCCTAAACTGTAATAACTCCTCTTGCATAGCTTCAACCTAACTGTCATCTTGTAGAGCTTCAGAAATCTTTTTAGGTTCCTCCTGAGATAAGAAGCAGGCAAACAAACAATGCTGTTGATCTATGTGATTGTTTCTTTGCTACTTTTGAACATAACTTAGAAGTGCATGAGTGCCTGACTATTGTTGTACTTTGCTTCTAGTTTGCACAGCTGACTTAGGATCACCAAGTATCTGATTTTGTGGGTGAATGTTGTGTATCCTAAGAGTAAGAATAGGACTGACAGCTACTTTTGTTGGTAAGTTGTTGAAGTTAGTGACCACACCCTCTTCATTATAAGAAGCTGCATCAAAGATCCCTTGTTTAGGCCTGTTGAAGATTTCGAGCTCTGGCATGTCTGAATCATCTGGTTCAGCATGTTGAGATGCATCAAACTTGCCAAGTACACTAAGAGTATCTAAAATGGTAACATGACACTTAAAAAGTCTTATGTAGCTAATCATTGGTTTGTGGCCAAACAAAAGCTCATAAGCAGTTTTGTTTTGAGGTTTAGTCACTCTTACCCTATTGAAGATATAACAAGCAGTATTAACTGTTTTTGCCCAAAAAGTAGTTGGTAAGAGTGAGTCAGCTAGAATAGTCCTAGCTATCTCAATTAGTGTCCTGTTCATTCTTTTAGCAACTCCATTTTGCTGTGGAGTTCGGGCATTGCTATACTCTTGTTTTATTCCCTTGTTCCCACAAAATTCAAGCATATTTCTATTCTTAAATTCAGTGCCATTATCTGATCTAATGATTTTAACCCTATGATTAAGCTGGTTTTCAATCTGCCTAATGAAGTTCTGAAGGATGCCACTAGTTTCATCCTTAGTAGCCAAAAAGAATACCCAACTAAATCTGGTATAGTCATCAGTAATTACAAGGCAATAACTTGCATGATTAATACTCTTTACAGAAGTTGGCCCAAAAAGATCCATATGCAAGGTGTGTAATGGCTCAATGAGCATTCTTTCTAATTTAGCCTTGCAGGAGGCCCTGTGTTGTTTACCTTTTTGGCAGGCAACACATGTATGGTCATTTTTGAAAACCTTGGAAGGTAGACCTCTTACAAGGTTTCCCTTCACAAGTTTGTTTAGGTTTTTAAAGTTCCTAACCTCCAGTGCCACAATTTAGATTCATCAGATGTGGCTTTTGCAATCAAACAGGCAAAACTTTTTGCAGGACCAGGTGTCTTCATATCAAAACTGTACATATTGTGTTGCCTAGGGACTTTTAGAAGTATCTGATTTTCATCAGGCATATTAAAGTCAGGAGACATAACAGGACATTCAGTTTCAGTAAAAAGAACCTTGTGCTGCTTATCACATATTTGTGATATTGAGAAAATATTAAAATGCCCAAGTTCTTTTACAAAAGACACGCTATCAAAATCTAAATTACCAACTCTTATCCTACCTTTACCAGTAATGTAGCCTTTTCTACCTCCAAAGGTAACAGATCCCCCTTTGCATTCTTCAAAATCATCCAGGTGATCCTTGTTACCAGTCACGTGCCCTGAGCATCCACTATCAAATATTCCTCTTTGTTTGATTGTATTTCACATGAAAAAGAGAAATCAGTCTTTGAAAATTTACTGTATAAAGTTGTTTGCTCTGATACCAATCTTCCTCTAGTTGATAATGACAAAACCAAATAAGCACGAACTTCCCCTAAAGTTAATATACGAATGAAAACTTCCCCTTAAGCTACCAAGGATCTACAAGTTTCAAATCATCAAATCTTCTTCCCCTTTTTGTCATCATCAAATCGGGAACTAAAGTATGCGACTTCGATCTTCACAACCACGAACCAATATTACACTTCTAATCCAAGCCTTCTATCTCCTCAACTTACCCACCATTAAGCACAATAAGAAAAATGAACTTGAGTAGTAGACACTCACACTAGCAGTAGTAATAATGACTAGTAGTAGCAAAAACCTTCACCTCGATGTAGCATGTAAATGGTTAAACATTTTAACATTTAGCTTCCCCTGAAACCCATATGTTAACCATTTCTTGAATCTTTAATTCTGTAGGCTCTATGTAATAATTACTGATAAAGAAAATTAAGTATAACGAACTTGATGCTCAAGTAGAACAACCTAAACTTGTGTCTTATATCTTGTTTATCCACGCGACGTCGAACTCATACCAAGACCAAAATATAAGTAGATCACAATCTCTTGACAAAATCCTCATCTATGAGACACATATCTAAAGTGATAGCAAATGTGAGCATTGAGCACCATAAGAAAAATCACACACCTTTGCTAGATTCGTCAAGTCTTCGTCACAACGTTATAAGCACGAACAAGTTACCTCCTCCTAAAAGGTATGATAAAACACAAACCCAAATAATTCCACTTCAACTTCAAATAGGTCATAAACAACCTTCTTCGTAACCAATTCGAACAAATAATCCAAAATACGAGCCTTTGAAACTTTTAGGAACATTTAAACCAAAAACCTTCCAGAACAAAAACTTCGACACATCTTTTCTTCATAAAGTCGACACCAACAAAAACCTTGAACAATCCTAGATATCGAGAGCCACGAGGCTCTGATACCAATTGTGGAGATCTTTATAACCCCTTAGATCGTTATTAAGACTCATCTAGGATATAGTAACAATGATTAATAAACTTGCACAGCGGAATAATAAAACAGAAATCAGAGTTACTTCAAGGTTTTCTTTATTCATTATATCCCCAAGATCAAATGATCCTTGAGGCTAAACTAATACATAGATGTTTATAACACATCTACTAACTATCTAACTATGCTAACTAACTAAACGTGTACACACACACGTTTTGTTTTAGTCGACTCTCATTGAGAGCACACACTTTTCTGGATACTAAAACAATATGCCCTGACCTCCTTTTATAGCATAAGGAGTCAAGGCTTTACATGGAAACTATTTAAAAGATATTAATGAGTTTGACCAAATCTTTATCTCTTCATCTTTATCTCTTTTTGACCAAATCTTTATTTTCTTCTACATCTTGTAGAATCCCACAATGACGACTTTTGTCCTTTTGTTTCCATCTTGTTTCATTCGTGTTTTGTCTCATCAACTCAAATATAATTCCCAACAGCGAGTACTTGTCCTTTTATCGCACTTCTTGGCATATACTTAATGCCGTAAGCTTCGAGTTCTACTCCCCATTTGGCCAATCTTGCCATTGCCTCCCGGTTGTTCAATATTTGGCTTATTGGCTTATCCGTGATAACCTTGATTGTATGGCCTTGGAAGTACCTCCTTAACCGTCTAGCGGCATGTACTAGTGCCAGAGCTAACTTTTCCATCGGTGGGTAATTGATTTCGGCACCTTGCAGTGTTCTGCTCATGTAATGGATTGGGGTTTGCCTTCCATCTCTTTCTACTAATAGAACGGGACTAACTGCTTCATTGGCCGTTGATAGATAGATCATGAGTTCTTCCTCCTTCTTAGGAGCTGTTAATGTTGGAAACTCCACTATTAGTTTATTCATTTCCTGGAATGTTTCTTCAGCCTCTGTTGTCCAATGAAAATCCTTCTTGTTCATATCTTTTTTGAGAGTGTCTAGGCACGGTAGGGCTCTTTCTGCTGCTTTAGAGAGGAATCTGTTTAAGGCGGTAAGTTTGCCGCTTAGCCGCTACATTTGTTTCAGGTTGCTTGGTGAGGGCATGTTTATTACAGCCTTTGTTTTTTCCTAATTTGTGCTGATTCCTACGGAAGTCACTATATATCCTAGAAATTACCTTCCTCCATTCCGAATGAGCATTTTTGGGGTTTAACTTCATGTTTACCTTTTTAGCGTCAATAGTGTCTCCTCGACGTCTTTTATTATTTCCCGCTCTGTTTTGCTTTTGATGACCATGTCGTCTACGTAGGCTTCTAAATTTCATCCCATCTGTCCTTCAAAAATAGCATCAATCAACCTTTGATACATTGCTCTGGCATTTTTTAATCCGAAAGGCATTTTTGTGTAGCAAAAGACTCCTTTATCGGTATGGAATGTTGTCTTTTCTTTGTCTTTCTTAGCCATTTGTATCTGATGGTATCCTTTGTATGCATCCAAAAAGCATTTGTATTTGAATCCCATTAGAGACTCGATCTTCCAGTCAATTTTTGGCAAAGGATATTGGTCTTTTGGGTAGGCTTTGTTTAGATATTTGAAATCAGTGCACATCCTCCAGCTGTTGTCTGGCTTCTTAACCAAGATTTGCCACCCATGTGGGGTACCTTACCCTTCTGACTATTCCGGCCTTGAACCATTCTGCCACTTTGTCTTTCACTACTTTTCTTCTGTCCAAAGCTATGCTCCGTTTCCTTTGTACTCTTGGCTCTATGTGAGGGTATGTTTTGAGCTCGTGTTCGGCAGCGAAGCATGGAATTCCGATCATGTCTGCTGGAGTCCAGACGAAGCATCGGCATGTTTATGCAGTATTTTAATTAGTCCGGACCTGCACTCAGTAGTTAAGTTCCCTCCGATTGTAATGGTCTGATCTAGGTGATCGTCATGGATTACCACTTTCTCTAGAGGTTTATTTTTGAGCTGCTTCTCCGGGAGTTCGTCCTTTTCTTTTCATTTTTCATCTCCATCGGTGTCTATGGATTTTTCAAATTCCTGTGTTTTGTCCGTCTGCCCTCGACTTTCTTCCTTACCCTTGATGGTTGTTCCTTCGAGTCCAAGCGTCTGCATCCGGAGGGGAACGGTCCTCCCTTCCAGGGCCGGTCCGTGTGCCTCTTCCATCCTTCGACATTCTTGGAGGGTTTCTCTTTTAGTTGTCATTGTTGCGATCCCATTGGCGGTAGGGAATTTTATCATTGAGTGGATGGTGGAAGCCACAGCTCCTAAACTTCTCAGACTAGTTCATCCTAATATGACGTTATAAGGGGAGTGATTTTAACGACTGCAAACTCCATCGTAACAGTCCAGAGTTTTCCTAATTCTCCCATAGTCATGCTGAGGTTGATGGTCCCTATGGGGTAGCTTACTTCGCCAAAGAATCCCACTAGTAGTGTTTTGGGTTCTCTGAGTTTTGCCTTTGTTTCATCCCCTAATTTTCGGAAGCAGTGTTCATATATAACCTCGGAGGAGCTTCCTCTGTCCACATAGATCCTGCGGACATGGAATCCTTCAATTAGTGCTTCTAATATGATGGGAGAATCGACTAGTTGACACCCCGGCATGGAAGGAAACGATATCTCATTATCCATCCATTGTTCTGTTTGTTTGTGGGGCCTTTTCTTATTTTTTTTCCCTCTAACCATTCCGATGATGGTTTTGTGCTGAACCCGCCTTGTCTGTTCAAGCCCTTTGGCCTCATTTTTTTGCGTTTGCCTTCACAGTTAGTGCCATGCTTTTGCTTGCTAGAGCTTTCCTTTTGGCTCTGCATCATTTGCGGGACGACCATTGCTACCGTTAGCTCTGGCATAGAGGATGGATAGGGTTTCCTCTGGGACTCTGACCTTTTATTTGGTTTTACCTCTAATGCTCTCAACGTATTTTCTGTCTGACCAACGAAGGCCGAAGTAAGATATGCCTCATTTTCCCTTTCTCCAAGATAATCCTTTTGACTTCCGGCGACTGCGAGTTAGCCATGTTTTTCACTTTTTTGTCAAACTCAGGTAGATTGGGATGCCGAGTCCTACAGATGGCACCAAATGTTAAGGTAAATTTACGTAGACTACTTGAGCTTGGTAAAAGTGACCTCAACCTTGATAAATATCTGAATCAGCTCGGTTCCTTCGGATCTTAATCCTTCGTCTCCTATGTTGATCCCACTTGAATAGATCTTGAATTCCTTAGCTTGTGTAAGGTTTAGTTATGCAAGATAAATCCTACACAACTATAATAGAAACTTTGTAAAATATATCAAAGATTATGCGGAATCTAATCTTTGATCAATAAGAAGAATATGCAATAGAACAGTAATTCTAATGAACACACAGATTAACAAACAAAGCTTCAATATATTAATACGAATACTCTAACTAGTATTAGGGTTACAAAACCTTGAAGCCATTACGATATCAAAACAAAAGATTTCTAGATTATGATTACAAACTCAATGCCCTAGGACCTCTTTTTATACACCAAGGAGTCCTAGTCTATTTACAATATATTCCTAAGACTTAGAATATTCTCTATGATCTATTCTATAAATAACTAATACTTATCACGTAAGTAATCTTGATCTCCAATCAATCTTTATCTTTTCTCCTGTCTTTATCCTTTCTCTTCTGACAGTAGAAACTCTTTCAGTAGTCTTAATCTTTGAGCAGTTGTAACTTTAGACCACAGCATAAACTGTTACAAAGCAGTTGTAACCTACTAGAATATTTTCTTCAATCTTCACTAGCAGTACTAACTTTACAATAGCAATACTAATATATATAGCATAGTACTGTGACCTACCAGTACTAATATATACTAGCAGCACTAACTACTTAGCATATTTTTCATTAAAGTTAATTAACAACACTAACTTTTGCTTAGCAGCGGTAACACAAACCTTATTAGCAGTAACTTCAAGAAAGCTTTTATTCCTAACAATCCTCCCCTAAACTTGATATTCTTCTACAAAATCATCAAGTTTCATTCAAAGGTTCATAATCACCAGGAGGATGCTTCCAAACACTTCATTGATTCTTGAGTTGTTTTGTGAGAAGTTTAAGAAGCTGATAACACATTTCATTCCAATGATCACTTGAGCTTCCCTATTTACATATCTATGATTGGTAGTGAGTTGTAAGAGGATATCTCTTTCTACAACATAATAAATGTGCACATTTTGCTCTCCTCAAAATGAAATGTAACTCCACATGAATCATATAGTTTCCAATCTAATACTCTATAGTCTGATTGATTTTTCCATACATTATCCTCTACATGTGGTTCAAACATTGTCTTCAAATCTCCATATAAAACTAAATCCAAGTCCTCCACTGGTCTTGTTGATCTATACTTAGCTTTTACCAACTTATACAAAGTTTCCAAGTCTTCTTTGTCAAAACTTTTAAGCATATGACTGAACACTAAGTACATCTTTGAACTTCCATCAGCCCTGATTATCTGGTAATAGCTTTTCTTCCCCTCTTTATGAATTTTCCAGTCAACAATGCTTGGAAACTTAACAGCCAAAGGAATAGCATCAAGTGCAACCTCTTCTTTAAATGGCATGACTTCTATTAGACTTTTAAGCTCTGCTGTTTCTTTGTGATCATCCACCTTTTGCTTCTTTACATTCTCTTATTCTAACTCTTCTCATACTCTCTTAGAACTTCCTTCTGCTCTTGTCTCACTACCTTCTGCTCTTACTTCACTGCCTTCCACCAATTTTGTATCCATATCTACAAATATGTTTACCCTCTTCATAGCTTTGTCAAATAACTTCTAAATATCATCAAAGCTTTTGCTCTTTAATTGATTGTGCTTGTATCCAGCCATGTTTTTCAGATAAGTAGACATTGTTTTTCTCTTTTGAGCATTAGTTGGTGGTTTGTTCCTCTTTTCTTGAGCTCTCATAGCTACAAAGTGTTTCTTTTTTGCTTCTAAGAGTTGTACAAATAACTTGGACTTTTCTTCAATACTTAACTTTTCTTGTTCTTTTGCTTGCATTTGTTAAGCCATTTGATAATCAGCATCTATCATTGCTTGCACATTATCCCATGAAACAATGTTAGCTTCTTCTTCTCTTTGTCTTACAAGCCTATCTTCTTCCTCTAATTCAGCTTGTAATTGAGCTTGAAGTCTTTGAGCAACTTCCTCATCATGCCTAATTTGACCTTTTCTCTTTGTTGGTTTCTCAGGCTCTTCCATCGTAGCTTTACCTTTATCTTTTGATGGTAGTTGTTGAGGTCTTGTTCTTGTTATAGATTCAATCTGCTCTCATATCACAACCCCTTTGACTTTGGGTTTTGCACTTCTGATCTCTATTAAAGTCTGAGCAAGAGTCAAATCATCAGCAATTATAGTTTTAGTTGGACTGGCAGTACTAATCTTAACATTGGCAGTAGTAACTACTTCACCAGCAGTAGTAACTGGATCAGCAGTACTAACTTCCTTTTTAGCCATATTAATCTCCTTTTCAGCCATATCATGTCCTGTACACACTTCTTCATCATCAAGAACACTTGTATCAAAGATTAGATCATCACAATACCTCCCCTGAGTTTCATCAACCAATGTAATCTCTGCATCTTTATCAATGCCATCAATTTTCTTCCCCTGTTTGGATGCATCCTCCTGATCACCTAAACTAGCTTCATCAGAGGAAATCACTCTTGCAGGTCTACCAACCTTGTATAATATTTTGAGCTTGTGAGTTCTTGTCCCTCTTTTCTTCTCCAACTTCTTGACTCTCAATTTCAAACTTGTAATCTCCTGAGCTTGAGCAATCTTTGTATTCTCCAGATCAAGAACTCTTTGTTACAATTAGGTACAAAATTGCATCAATTCATTAAGTTTCATATCCTCATCACTTCAAGGTGTGCTAACTCCTGCGAGCAGTAAATCATTAGATGTTTTAGACACATTCTTAAACCTAGTTTGAGCAATTGTGTCCCTCATGGTGTCTTGATGCCTGGGACCACCACTTGAAGTAGTTCCTTGAGAACCAGCTTCATTAGGTGTTGCCTTGGATCGGGTCTTAATGATGTTACCACTGTCCTACTTTACTTCTAAGCTAGAAGCAGTAGTGGCAGCCCTTACCAAACTGTCATCCATCTTCTCATTGATAGCCTCATCTGCAACAATATCACCGGGAATACTAGACTGGGGTACTTGAGTGTCCTTTCTCTTTGGCCTTCTTGATCTTTGTTTCATTTAAGGCTGAGATGTTGATGGTTGAATAAAAGTGGGTATGTGATGGGGATCAGTGGGATTTGCTGAACCTTCACCCATTTCAGCTTGAGCTTGTACCATCATTGTAGGAAATAAAGGTGTGTCCCTTCTAGAAAAATCTTTCCCAAGCCTTCTCATGTTTCCAAAAATATTCTTAGTGTGAGAGGGTGTAATATAAATTCTCTTGTGAGTAGGTATCCCTTCAAGTTGTTAATTCACAAACACTTGTACAAACCTTGGATACATCAAAAAAATTCCAGACACATTATCCAAGTTCTTCACCATACTTGCAAATATGTACTTTGAAAAGTTAAACTTCTGGTTTGTAGCTAAACATATAATTGCAGATGCCATAGTGCTACTAAATTCATTCCATGCAGTAGTCTTAGCACTTAGACATTGTAAAATCGTATGAATGAGGAATTTCCATTGTTGGGAAAAGAATGCCTTATAAAAAGTAAGCTTCTGAGAAAGTTTTTCATACCTCATGAGTGTAAGCTGTTCCAAAATAGTAGCATTGGGTAGACAATCAACATCTTTAGCATCTTCTAATTGAAGATCTCTTCTTATAATTGACTCAGTGATGATAATCTTTTTTCCATCTACTAGGGCTTGTAACTGTACTTCCCCATTGACAGTTTTTGCCTTGACAGTAGCCCAGAATTGTTCAATACACGAAGTATATATTGTGGGATTAACAGTTAAAGCATACTTTATAGTGTATGCATTATGAAAATCCACCATCTTCTCAAACCCTTCACTTTCAGCGGGTTTAGCTAAAAACGCGACCATGTTATGAGTATCAACAAACTTTAGGGTCGTCATTGTTTTGGGTTTTGATGATTGATGATAAAATTGAGTTAGGGTTTGTGATTAGAGAGTATATGATTGAATGAAATCGATTAAATAAATGATTGAAACCCTTAATCGAAGTATTTATGAAAATACCCTCAACAACATTAACGTTCACCAGCAGTTGTAAGTTTATGCCTAGCAGCATTAACTTTCAACAACAGTAGTAAGTTATGCCTAGCAGCATTAACTTCTACCAGCAGTTGTAAGTTTATGCCTAGCAGCATTAACTTTCAACAGCAGTAGTAAGTTATGCCTAACAGCATTAACTTTTAATTCCATTCCAAACACTATGTATATTCAACTCTCTTTCTGTTTTCAACTCACCACTTCTCTTAATTCTTTTACTCACCAAATCACTCTGCCTATTTTTAATTCACACAACTCTCTTTCTGTTTTTTTTTCTCACTAATTCTCTCAATTTTTTTCTCACTAAAACTCTCTTTCTATTTTTACTCCACACAGCTTTTCCATCATAAATCTAACACTTTTCTTTGCTTTTTCTGTAAAATGTTAGTCCAAAAACCAAGAAAATACAAACCATAGCAATTTTCTCAACTATCACAGTGTTAATTATACCACTAGTATTAAGTATAACTAACAGTAGAAACGCAGCAGTATTAAGTATAACTAGCAGTACTAATTATACTTAACAGCAGAAACTTTTAATGACATGAATAACAGTACTGATTCATACAAAACTCTACAAAAACATGAAGAGATAAAAGACTTTAAGGATTTAGCATTCGAATACTGGCAATCAAATATTGAAATCTACTTACATTAAAAGCTTTTGTAAGCAAATCTGCAACATTCTTGTCAGTATGGATTTTAACCATTTGAATCAATTTCTTATCATTGCAATCTCTAATAAAATGATGTCTAATCTCTACATGCTTTGTTTTTGAATGAAAAACATGATTTTTAATTATGCAAATAGTACTGTTATTGTCAATAAAGATTTTGATATGCATAAAATTATACCCATAATCAAGTAGTTGAATCCAAAGCACTTATCCACAGCAACTTGAACCAGTAACATATTTAACTTCTGTTATGGAATTTGCAACCACAGTCTGTTTCTTGCACTGCCATGATATTAATCTACATCAAAGAAATTGACAACCTCTTGTTGTAGACTTCCTATCCAAGCTTGCTCCAGCATAATCACTATCAGTGTATGCTACCAAATCAAAAGGAGAATCTTTTGGATACCAAAGGCCCAATTTTGGTTGACCTTTTAAGTACCTAAAAATCCTTTCACAGCATGAAGATGTGAAACCTTTGGATTGACTTGGTATCTATCACAGGCACACACTGCAAAACATAATACAGTCTTGAAGATGTTAAATACATCATGAAACCAACTTGACCTATAACATATGAACATCCACTTCTTAACCATCTTCATCCTTGAGCAGCAGCTTTTGATTTCTATTGGGTGGTGCTTGAAGTCTTGACTATCTGTAAACCCAAATTTCTTTTAAAATTATTCATCAACATATTTTATCTTGACTATAAATAGTCATCTTTCTTCTGCTTTGTACTTGTAATCCCAAAAAGAATGTAAGTTCTCCCATTGAACTCATCTGAAATTTCTCATGCATCAACTTCTCAAATGCATTACACAGCTCCATCTTTGTTGAACCAAAGATGATATCATCCACATACACTTGGACCAGCAAAATATCACCTTTGTACCTTTTAATGAATAAGGTTTTGTCAATTTTCCCTCTTTGAAACTCATTGTCCAATAGGTATGTTGACAAGGTTTCATACCAGGCTCTAGGAGCTTGATGTAGTCCATACAGTGCTTTTTCAACCTTGTACACTCTAGCAGGAAAGTCTGGATCTTCAAATCTTGGTGGTTGACATACATACACTTCTTCTTCAATCTTTCTATAGAGAAAAAACACTTTTTACATCCATTTGATACACCACAAAATCTTTAAATGAAGCATAAGCTAAAAATAACCTAATTGCTTCAATTCTTGCAACAGGGGCAAAGACTTCATCATAGTCAATCCCTTATTCTTGTGTGTATCCTTGACCAACCAATCTTGCTTTATTTCTTCTCATAATTCCCCTTTCATCCTTTTTATTCCTGAAGACCCATTTAGTGCCTATGGCCCTTTTTCCATTTAGTAAATCCACTAAAGTCTAAACTTCTTGTAACTTGAATTGTAGAATCTCCTCATGCATAGCCTTTATCCAGCTTGGATCCTTTAATGTATGAATTACCTTTTTGGGTTCTTTTTGTGATAAAAATCAAGCAAACAAGCAGTTTTGAAGGTCTTTATGGTTTGTTCTTTGTTTAAGAGTAGTACTAACAAACCCATATTCCTCCAAATTCTTTGACATATTTCTTATTTGTGTAGCTGATTGCAAATCTCCAATCACTTGATTAAGAGGATGATCTTTATGAATTCTTGTAGTTGGAATAGGACTGACTTGGATTGTTGTATCCAAATTATTCATGTCAGCATCTGCACCATTATCTTGATCATTACTTGAGAGGTCAAATATGCTACAATCTTCCAAAACAGACATATTTGGATCATCTGGAAGTTCAATGCTTGTTTTTCCACCAACATTAACTTCATTTATGCTAGCAGCATTAACATTGTTAGTGCTGTTAACATTATCATTTTTCTCTTGATTAATACTTTCACTATCTTTTCTTGGATCTTCATCAACCTTCTTCTCATCTTCACTTAAAGGTTTAGATCCATCATCTTAAGAATTCTTTAAACTTTAAGAGAATGGTAGATCAGCAGTCCACAATGGTAGCAGAATGTAATCTTTGCCAGGTATTGTCTCCATTCTAGCTTTGCCTGCATCATCACATGCTTTTGTACCTGCATTACCATTAGACTGATTTCCTGCAAAAACTGGCTTATAATTCATTGACTTTGTTAGTGCATCAATATCAAAAATTGGTCCACTTCCTATAATATTAGGTGTATTCTCACTAAACTGGACATGCAGGTTCTCTTCAACTATCCTAGTTCTACTATTGAATACTCTAAATGCTTTACTATTGATTGAGTACCCAACAAAGAATCCTTCATCAGCCTTACCATCAAATTTGCCTAAGTGATCTATGGTATTGAGAATTGTAACAGGACAGGCAAATGGTCTCATAAAGCCTAAAGCTGGTTTTATACCAAGAAAAAGTTCATAAGGGGTCTTGTTATGAGGCTTAGTTACTAATACCCTATTTTGTACATAGCAAGCAGTATTAACTACTTCAGCCCAAAAAGTAGTAGGTAGCTTAGAATTAGGTAGCATTGTCCTAGCAGCCTCAATTAGTGTTTTATTTTTCCTTTTAGCTACTCCATTTTGTTGAGGATTTCTAGCTATACTAAATTCTCTCTTAATACTTTTTCTCTTACAAAACTGATTCATCTCCTTATTCTTGAACTCAGTTCCATTGTCACACCTAATTAACTTAACCCTTTGATCTATTAGATTTTCTACTCTAGTTATAAAGGACTTAAGAATGCCATTAGTCTTATCCTTAGTAGCTAGAAAGAAAACCCAACTAAACCTACTGTAATCATCTATGACAAGTAGGCAATACCTCTTTTTCATTAAGCTTTTTACAAATGTTGGACCAAACAAATCCATATGAAACATATGTAAAGGTTGGGTGATTGAACTTACTGTTTTGGACTTACAAGAAGCTCTATGTTGCTTTCCCTTTTGACAAGCAACACTGGTTTGATTGTTTTCAAAAAGTTTTAAAGGTAAACCTCTTACAAGATTTCCCTTAACCAGTTTATTCATAGTTTTGAAATTTATGTGTCCAAGCCTCCTAGGCCAAAGTTTAGATTCATCAGATGTGGCTTTTGCAAAGAGACAAGTTAGACCTCCTTTAGGAATAATATTCTTTAAATCAACACTATGCATATTGTTCTTTCTAGGAACTTTAAGTAAAACATAACTTTCATCAGTTAACTTGAAGTTTAGAAATAAAACAATACATTCAGCGTCATTAAAGAGAACACTATTATTTTTGTCATACATTTGTGAGACACTAAAGAGGTTAAACTTTAACTCTCTTATAAAATACACATTCTCAAAATCTAAAGTACCAGTTTTGATTGTACCTCTGCCTGTGATTTTCCCTCTTTTGGGGTTACCTCCAAAGGCAACATATTCTTCATCAATTTCTTCAAAGTCAGTAAGATAGGACATGTTCCCTGTTATGTGACTTGAGCATCCACTGTCAATCACTCATGTTTCCTGCAAATCTTGTTGTGGATTGCCCTGCATAAAAGGTAAGAAAATTAGTCTCTTTTGGGGACCCAAGCCATCACTGACTTGGATCTGCCTTGTGCATCAATATAATCAAATTTTTTAAAATTCATTGATTCACTTTTATGTTTGGAACATGGTCTAAAACTTTAGTCTTTGGTTTCTAAACCTAATAAGCTAAGGCCTTAACAGCATTAACTACTACTTTTGGCCTAGCAGTATTAACATTATTACCCCTAACAGTATTAACCTTTTGATTACTGTTTTTAGTTGATGTTTTGTTGTTAATGGGCCTTCTAACAATTGAATGTGCTTTATTAAAAACATTTGTCATTGGTCTTGCACTATTCACTATTGTTCTGGGTTGAGCAGTATTAACTGGTTTAGCAGTAGTAAGTGATACTAGGCCTGACCTCATTAATACTTGTTAGGATCAAGAAAAGTCTCTGTCAATTCCAATATTTACTAGTCAAAGCCCGTAGTTAGATATATTAAACATATTAAGCTAATATGGCCTAAGGCCCATGGTAAGCCCATCAATAGGCCCCATGGCCAGCCAAACTAGTGTATAAATACCCTCTCCATAGCTTGGAGAAGGTGTTGGTTGGTTGGTTTTGTATTCTCACTTTGCTAATGAATTATATGTTTCTTACTTTCTCTCTTTAGAATACATCCATCCTTCCACTTTCTCTCACTAAGTTCATTCCCATTTCATATCAAAGATTACTTGTATTCTTCAATTAGTATCAAGAGCCATGGAGTGGTGTGTTTAAGCTTTCTTGTTGGTTCATTTTTTGCAAAATCGTCCTTTATTTTTTCTTTTCTTTTGATTCCAAAGCTATTGTGTACACTAAAGGATTATTTACCTTGGTAAATCTGATCTATTATCTTTATGATATAGGTGTACAAGCTTAGAATCAAGAAAAATATCATTTTTGTTACATTTTTGTGTTCGAAAATCTTATAAAGAGCAAAATCTTGATTTTAAATTTTTTGGCTTAAAAACCTTATAGTTTTCATTTTTCTTGTTCCTATAGGTTTAGTAACACTAGTTGTACAAGTATTTTTGCAAAACAATCATCAAAAAGGTATCTTTTTGTGTTTTTAATTTTTTTTGTTTCGTAGTAGTGGAAGTCGAACAACTAAAGTCGAACAACTAAGTCGAACAACTCAAGTCGAACAACTGAGTCGAACAACTGAGTCGAACAACTCAAGTCGAACAACTAAGTCGAACAACTCAAGTCGAACAACTGAGTCGAACAACTCAAGTCGAACAACTGAGTCGAACAACTCAAGTCGAACAACTTAAAGTCGAACAACTCAAGTCGAACAACTTGTTTTGTATTGAAACCGAACAACTTGTCTTAAGAGGAAATCGAACATCTTAAATCTCAGTTGAAACCGAACAAATCGATTTAATTGAAACCAAACAACCTAACTGAAGTGGAAACCGAACAACTCGACCACAATTGAAACCGAAGTGGAAACCGAACAACTGGACCACAGTTGAAACCGAACAACCTAACTTCAATTAGAACCGAACAACCCGAACTCTATT
>BQNB010123641.1:0-20063 GCA_026074375.1 Tanacetum coccineum
GTTAGTCTCTCGAAGCTCTGCCATTTCACCCTGCTACATCTGAGAGCGAGTCTCATGTACCTGGTGTTGTGTCTAAATAAGAGTACCCTGTAGCTGTAGTTGTGTATGATGTGCTTAGATCTGGGTCTCATGTGCATACACATGATCACGGTGGGTCTGAAGCTCATGATGAACTGTCTGACTCAATCCTATTGAGTGAGCCCAAGCCTCTCGAGAAGCATAGGCCTCCTCCTCCATAATCTATACTGTCTCCTGGAGAGTCATCCTATCCTCTATGAGTAAGTCGACCAGCTGCGAGTCCATAGCGACCCGCTGTGATATGCGAGTCCTACCATCCTGAGCATCCTCTAGTAGAGCATATAAGTCCTGGGTATCATGCTCATGGAGCTCAGCAAGCTCTGCAACCCTAGCACTGACCTCTCCCAAAGTCACAGGTGCTATCTCAGGAACTGCCTCTGTCGGATCCACCCAAGTATCCCTAATACCATACCCAACCTGACTAATCCCTCGTCGTCTCTCTTCGGCATCTAAAGTGCTGACAAACCCATAGTCTACCCTTCGGCCTCTGGTAGGTCTAGCAGTAGATCTCTCTCCGACCTCATACCTGGAGCCTAGAGCAAACAAGCACGACCTCTTGCGAGGTGGCCGCTCAGACTCAGGAATATCATCCCTACAGTCAACATGTGGTGGTATGTATAGAGATGGTGGCAGTGGTGGTAGTGGCGGTGATGGTAATGCGGCAGTAACCCCATCAACAAGGGCCTGAGTGGAGGCTATCCTGTAACATTTCTCAATTTTAGGTCACTTTACGACATCTATTATTCGTCACTATTTATTTTAGTCTGATACGCGTTTACTTTTAATATTTGCTTTTAAGCTAAATCGCGTAGACTATAAATAATCAATTAATGTAAATGGTCGTCAAATAAATTAAGGTTTACATCAACCTAGTAATATATAATTATTAAGAAGATAATTATGTACTTTGCGTATTTTATTTTTATTGGTCACGTAAAAGGGTTACGTTTTGCAAAAAAATACATTTGGACATACCCCAAAAATACATAGACTTACCTAGACTCAAACCAATACCACTTTTAAAACCTTAACACAAAATTAAATCAATTCTTGTGTTAAATACCCACTAGAGCCGAATTATGGGACAAGAATAACTAGAAAATCCTTAAATCTTACACTAAGTACAATGTACATCTAGGTTTTAATTAATATTTGTACAACATGTCTCTAGTTAGCTAATACACATGGGTTAAAGATTACTTTGGATCCTTCATTCCCTATGAAAACCCACGACATACATATGTACACACAAATCACCTAGAAATCTTCCATGATATTGCTAAGTACATGTACAAACTCCCATTAATTAATATTAGTCCTAAATGTCCCCCACAAATTTATTACACAATGGTTAATAACCATTTGGCTTCTCTTTTCCTTTGTATAACCGGCTAAACACAAGACACACACACAAATCATAAGATTTCAAGTATCTAAGCATATCTTGTACATATATCTTGTAATTAAGAATAGTACCTTGTGGTTTTAACAAAACTATGTGTGATTAACCAAAACTATAAAACCACTAGTAGATAGGGCTCGACATTGGTTAGTTTAGAACTAAGGAAGCTAACTAGCTCAAATTGCCTATAAATACGCGCTCACATTGTCACTTAACACATTTCTAAAACTCTCAAACTCTCTCAAGAATAAACCATACCCATTTACACACTCTTGCATACGGTTTTCACATAACCGAGCCCATACACGACCCACATTCCTTCTAAGGACACAAGGTATACTTAAGATCGCATACAAGGGTATTCAGAAGATTTACACGAGCTAGGGTTGGGTATTTACAAAGCTTTGAAGCTTAGGGTTTGGTTATTGATCGTGCTTTACACACGTGGGTTGCCACATTGCTCGCATACACACACGTTCAAGAAGCTAGGACCCTTGTAAGTGTTCTAGCCTACGTTCATATTCAAGTTTCATGTTTGCTTCATGTGTCATAAGGACGGTTATTTGTGTTAACAAAGCTAACATGGTCGTGCCTAGATGACACAACCCATGTCCAGTCTTACAAGATACTCACATATATTAGACTTGTGTGGGGAAAAACAAAAAAATAAACACCTCATAAAAATAAAAAAAAAAATAAAAAAGCATAAGGAAGTAAAAAAGATCTGGTGTATAAGCATGATTGTTTAAAATATGAATGCACACGTAAAATATTTAAACCGAGGTGGTTTGATAACTATTTGATGAATGGAAAACACTTTATGTCACGTTTCATAATACTAACAACACTCGTTTTTGCTCAATAAAGGATGTGTACACAATAGTATATGCGAACTAGGGTTGTTTGGGATATGTCAAAATAAGTTAGCAGAAGTTAATACTGCTAGCAGGGTTAGTACTGCTAGCAGAAGTTAGTACTGCTAGCAGAGTTAGTACTGCTAGCTCAGTGGTTAGTAATGCTTAGCAGAAGTTAGTGATGTAGCATGAGTTTGTTAGCTGCTAGCATTTTGTTAATATGCCTAGTGTATTTTTATAATACTGTTTTTGACATTCCTGAACTATTTTCTTGTGTCCAACTCAGAGTCAAACAAACTCTAACGAATTTGTAACTCACTAATCGGTTGTATGATACGAGCTAAATTAGAAGTTAATACTGCCAGGCTTAAGAAGTTAGTACTGTTAGCAGAAGTTAGTACTGCTAGCAGAGTTAGTACTGCTAGCATATTGTTAGTACTGCTAGCAGAAGTTAGTACTGCTAGCAGAGTTAGTACTGCTAGCATATTAATAATATTGTTTTTGACATTCCTGAACTTGAGGGACTGTTTGAAACTTATGAGAACCAAAAATGTAATTTTTGTAAAATAGAGGGACTAAACATATCAATATGGAAACTTAGGGGTGTATAATGGTATAATATTATTTTTTAATACTATAAGGAATGTTTTTTGCAATAATGAAAAACCTTAAGGGTTTATTTTAATATAATTAAGTGAATTTAAATAAACACTTTGGTATCGGGGACTTGTCGTGGATATAATACGGATACTTATATAACTAAAGTACGCGAAATGATAAATAGGTTGTAATATTATTATTAATATTAAACAAAACTTGTAAACTTAAATGTATATAGTCGTACACCTTCCAAGAGCAAACGAGAACAACGATTACAATAACGTGTTCACCACCACACAAGTGATAACAATCTTTAATACTAGAATTGTTGATAGTTTATACATTGATGTCGTGTAGCCTAAATAGTGTAGATAAGACTTTGACCGTATTTACTTAGGTAATTGACGGTCGTGATTCGCACTTACCTGCTTGGGATATATTGAATATCAATTAGAGGACTACCTTTTTAAGGGTGAGTTCATAGGCCCCCATGTTTTACTGTTATTTAAATGTTTTACATCCTTGGGGTGGAGGAACATGCTTGTTTTACAACATTGGTCGCAGTGTACATTTTATACCATGGATACGTGTTTCCTAAGTTACCAATAACCCATTATGTCCATGCTATGAACTGTTAATTGCCATAGATGAGATTGAGAATTACATTATGTGGGCGGAATGTTATGAATAGATTCTATTAGGTTGACAATCCACCTGTTCGGTGACTTAGCTATCACGGGGGGATTACGAACGCATACCATGTCGAATTTGGGATGTTGCGGGGTTAGCACATCATTCACGGACACTTGTTGGCAAATATATTTGCATTCATATATGTCGAGCTTCAGTGTTCTGTGGTTAGGAAACGTAAATTACTTTTTATGTGTTTGCAATTTGTTGCTTAATACTTTCACTTGGAAAGTCTTACGGTTCCTACCATTTGATTTACATAAACCTTATGAATTCACAAACTGATTTTTGACGTTTTTAGCATGTTTTTAGGTCATAATAAGGCACGAGGTGTTTGTTGATGATACCATTGGAAGCTCATTATTTGAAGATGTCAACATTATGTTTTGGGGTCTTATACATTTTGGGGACAATTGTTATACAACCGAATCTTTATTTATATTGTTGACAATGAAGCCACGGGCTTAGTAACAAACAAGATTTTGTTAATCCAATGTATCTTTTTCAAAAGACTCGTTTTAGTAGTCGTTGTCAGATCTTTGTGCTATTGATCGAAAAATGTAACGACCTCGGATATTCAACATTCGCTTGCGTTCTCAGGATTTGGAGGGAGTTACAGTCTATATAATTCCACGGTATGAGTTATTAAATTGTTTATTTTTTCATATGTAATATATCGGAATATTATTACTATACTTTGCGTTTATTTTTCGATTTATTTTATTTAACCAATCACCAAGCTATTACAACTTTAAATCTAAATCTTTTATCAACGTGTCGCGTTGATGTACTCATTCATCGGAAAACCCAAATACATTATCCTAGGCTAGGGGGTCTTAGCCGTTAAGATAAATCGCAACTTTTTGATCGAGCCGTTCTAATTTTCGTTCGTGTTATGCTTAACATGTGACTATCTCTGCAAATCGTTCTACAACATCGAGGTGAGTTTATAGCCCCGTGTTTTACTTGTTTTACATATATTTTTGGGACGGATGAGAACCATGCTTGTTTGGAAAATGGAATTACCATGTTGATTACAAATTGGTTTACATAATCATAAAATAGCTCGCTATGGGTTACATTATTTGGCCTTTATTTTTGTCTCAAATAATACTTTACTTTTAAATGAATTCCGAATTAGCTTAAGCGGATCTGAACTGATAACTACAGTAAATGCTGGGTGTCTCTTGGAAGGGACACTTGTGAGGGTACACAGTCTTTATTGCCGGGGGTTTGTTCTTTGGCGGGGACAACTGCGTGGGGTACAAATTTCATTATTGCCTCGGGTGTCTTGGATAGGGGGACACCTAGCGAGGGGTTACATTTCATTGACTACCCGAGTGTTCT
This sequence comes from Tanacetum coccineum, assembly GCA_026074375.1. Lineage (NCBI taxonomy): Eukaryota > Viridiplantae > Streptophyta > Magnoliopsida > Asterales > Asteraceae > Tanacetum > Tanacetum coccineum. The sequence continues at coordinate 4,972 of BQNB010123641.1, forward strand.
GGGAGTGGGGACACCTACGATGTGGTACATTTAGAGCATCGGTTTCATGATACATAGAGTAACTGTATTCATGGTTTTATACACATTTAGGAATCTTTACGTTGCTTTGATAATGTGGCAAACATCTTTGGATACAATTGCTCGGTACAATTTTCATTACGTACATTTTAAGGAATTTTAGGGATTGAAATGGTCATGCATATTTTACAACTCTTTGATTTCTAAAAATCATACATACATTTTGAAAGAACATTCAAGGATTGAAACGGTCATACACATTTTATAGAACTTTGGTTCAACATTTATATTTACAAAAACCTATGAACTCACCAACTTTATGTTGACCGTGTTAAGCATGTTTTTCTCAGGTGAATTAGATGCTTGGCTTACTTGATGTGCATTGGAGTCTAAATTGACAAAATTTCATTTATGGATTTTTACTTACATACAAATGATCAAATCTCGTTGGGTGGTTTTTAAGCTTTTCATTGTGATACAATTATGGGACAAATGTTATATCAATTTCAAGGAATTCAACGAGATTACTTTTCAAACGACACATTTAGAGGTCGTTCGCTTGTATCTTTGTTGCTGTTAATATTTATGAAAGTAACGGCGTAGACTCATATTTCCGCGGCGACACATTTTTGGGGGTGTACAGTGCTATAGATTCCAAAGGGGCATCAGGTTCTTTCTTTTCAGTTGCTCGGGATCCATTAAATACTCGGTAAAACTCAACCGTTAAAAATTTACCCCAATGTTAATTAGCATTTCTTATTCACCTTTAAAATTACTTTTCCATTAAACCTAGGATGTATTTACACAACATTTTACCACTTTAAAACCCTTCTAAACTCATTCGGACATATACTAACAGTTACAATTGGACGTTTTTAGACTCAGTTTTTCGGCATTTCTTAAAATTACGGGTCAACACCAACCCAGACAGAATACAAAATAACAAACAACCAAAATACATTTAATACTTTTCAAAGGGATTATTAATCACAATAAACCATAAATCACCATAATTCTCAACAAAATCACCACCGTCAACACGATACAAAATCTGAATAAATTGACAAAAGTCAAAGGACTATAAATGAAATATTCATAACGCAAAAAAGGCAAAGGTTACAATAGGAATTACACGGTGTCTTTTATGGAATTAGTATCGATGCTTGACCTTGGCTACTCTTCGGCTCATTAGAAAATTAACTTTTATGTTTATGGTATATAGAATATGATTAAGCCAATGAAAAACTCGTTTTGAGGTATTCTTTATATATAGTTTTGAATATTAAAGTGGATACGCCATATTGAGTGAGGTCAATACGCCGTATTGGGGTGTATTCCTTGGAGTGCGCGCTATGTTCACAATCAATCAGTAATATCTTTCCTCAGTTACATTTAATGCAAGACCTTTGATTGTTTGACCAGCTGGATACGGTGTATGTAGTTAGCATGATACGTCGTATTGGGAATTGAACATACGCGTTTTCTTGTGAAGTTTAGGCGTTGATACGCCGTATCTTCTTTGCTGGATACGGCGTATGTAGTCAGAATATAAGACACCCACTCCCATCTCTTTAACTTTCTAATATCATCGTTTAAGCTCCAAAATGTGCGCCTTTTAGCTTGCCTTCACAAAACACTCCTTAATTACTACAATTAACAACTTTAAGCGATTAAGTAACAATTCTTGCAATAATTATATAAAAGTAGGTAATTTACTTGAGATAAATGATGCTATAAGAGTAACGTTATTTGATGTCATTTAAATATCCCTCTACTTGAATCCTACTTGTCCTCAAGTAGACTCTAGAAATTTATCAAAAATGTATCCCAACCGAAGTTAATGATTTTTCCTTTAAGCATTTCTTTCGTTTAATCAGTTGTACAAAACTAAGCACCTCACGAAATATGGGAAATGAAAACACTCAGATCACTTAACTAATCTAGGGTGTAACATTTAATAGGTACGCTCATTTGCTAGGTCGTGATTAGTTTTTATCATTTGCTTTGCAAGGATACACATCTCCACCACTAGAGTGATGGACAATCAAAAACAGTCTATTTTATAGCATCATTTATCCTATGCAATTAACACATTTTATATAATTATTGCAAAGAATTGTTACTTTATTGTTTATATTTAAGAATTGTAGTAATTATGGAGTACTTGGTGAAGATTAGCTAAAAGGCACGCATTTTGGAGCATAAATGAAGAGTTCGAGAAAGTCTACTGATCACACAGCAAATACGCCGTATTATTCTAGACCTATACGATGTATCCAAGACTTTGACGAATCAAAAGACCATTGCCTGACTTTGAAAGATTACGCACGGTCAGCTACATTTAACATTCACGTATACATTACTTGGTTCAACAAAGTATGATACAAGATGGGTTTCCCAATCCGCCGTATACATCAGAAGGATCGGCGTTCCGTGCTCACTTCACCAGATACCACAAAGGATTTAAGTCCAATGCGCCGTATCCAGGAACATCAATACGTCGTATTCAAAGATTTATTATACACGAAGCTTTTGGAAGATATCAAACGTGGTCCTTACTCCAAGAAATCCCAATACGCCGTATCCCACATTGATAGATACGGCGTATCGAACCGACTATCAGACCCTATATATAGACGACCCAAAACTCAATTTTAGGCATGCAAGTAAATCCCTAAACCACCAAGTCGACCAAGAAACAATCAAAAAAGCATAGAAGGTCAGAAAAGAGCCTCAAGATCATAGCAAAACTCTTGTAATCTTCGCGCAACCGAATACGCGTTCAATCGAGGTTTCTTTACTTTAATCGTTCATATATCAAACCGTGTGTATTTTTACAATGACTATCGACTGATACCTGCTGATACCTTTAGGTATCAGCCATGTTTATGAAGATCTAATGTTTGGTTTGTTTATCTTGATTGCTTAATTTATCGTTGATTGTTGTTTATGTTTATTAATTTATATTCATTTACGTGCTTAAGTATGCTACCTATCATTTAACTGGGTCTAGTCCTACATATTTAATGCGCTACAACTTCGGTGTTGTTTGGGCATAAGCTAAGAGTCCGGGATAGCTCTCCATAATGCAATTTATATATCTAGAATAATAGGATCACAAATATTGGCCTATTTTTGCCTTTGTTTTTAGTGAGCTTAGTTGAGCCATAAGGTGACCTTGGTATCAACGAGTACGTTCTTATTCCATTGGTAAGGACTCGAACAGTGGACTACTAGTATATGAAAAGCCGTTAAGCAGTAAGTGGGTAAAGTCTCCATGAGCTAGGGTTTAGTAAGAGCACCATTATTAATCTCCTAAGATAGATTATAATCAACAAATGCTTGCTTTATGCAGATGCGTCTAACTGTGCAGGATTAGCGTGTATAGGTCTTAGGATGAAGTCCCGCCTAAGTCTAGGAATGATATGCCACTTCGAGATAAGACAATCATTACACTAAATAAACAAACCTGCGTTCTATCGGATTATTCATGGTTGATACGTTTTCCTTACATTAGTTCTCGACCGCTTCTTTATCGTTTGTTTGTCTTCTTGTGTGTGTTTATTGCTTTACTTGTCATCAAAACCTTAGGTTAGATACACAAAACCGTGCCAGTCTCTTAGGCTGAAACCCCTCCTTTTGTATTAGTTTTAGGTTTAACTTAGATAACTAAAATACTGATAGAATTAAGAATTAACGCTCTCGCTCTCAGTGATCGACAACCTACTTACTAACGTAACTACAATTGACCAGGCACACTGTCCGTTAAAGTGTTGTTTTTAGGTATAGTCGGCATAAAATAAATAATAAAACTTGATACATAAAATAACACCTACACAACGACATATCAAGTTTTTAGCGCCGTTGTCGGGGAGTAAAGTTGTTTAATTCTTGTTTTTATTAGTGTTTTAGTTTAGTTTAGCTTAGGTTAATTTGCATATTTGTGTGTTTAATTTTCTGCATTATATATTTTGCATATTGTGTATTTTTTGCATTATTCAAAGTACGCCGTAAATTTTTTTCAAACCAATATGGCGTATTCAATTTATTGGATACGGCGTATAAATTTTTTCAAACCAATACAACGTATTCAACTTTATCATCAATACGGTGTATTCAGTTCACTGAATACGGCGTATTAAGCTATTTGACAGTTTTCTTTTCTAGCAAATTTATTACAGGTTAAAATGGACGACCCCAACATAACTATGGAGGAGTATATCAGGCTTGAGGAAGAAAAAGCTCGTAGACGTGGGAAAGTGTATAACTGGGAAACTGCTACGTATGATAAGATCTGGGATAATAAAGACGTTCATGACCTCAGATCCGTTGAAACCGAATTCCCAGCTATATCCCTTAATGACGAGGTATCTTCAAAAACACTCTCGTGTAAGCATACGGTAAGTTTTCTTAACGATGAAATTGACTTTAGAATATCGTTTGACGAATCCGACGATGAAGATTACACGATAATTTTCGATAAAAATTCGGTTTTCTCATAAAATAATTTTGCCCAATTTGTCTTTGAAAACGGATTCGGAAATTGTTATAATGAAAAAGATTAATATGCCTTCTCTTCCATCACCCGAGTCTACCGGTCAGTTATTTGATGATTTAGACTTCTTTATATGATCGTTGAGAAAGAATTTCAAGAGATTGTTTACAATGATGCTACGTTTCTAAATTGGAAGATTTAGACTACTTTAAAGATTTTGAAAATGAATTTCCAGCCATTGTTTACAATGATGCTCAAACGTCTAAATCAGATTTCTCAACTGAACCTGTTTTAAATCCTCAACATATCGATGAATTTGATTTGAAAAGTGAAATCATTGACTGATGTGATGAAGCGGACAAAATGTTTATAAACTTTAATGATCTTATTTCCCTTCTTTTAACTGTAAGTTATCCCAATGATTCAAAGCGGATAAGGTATAATGATGTTGATAAAATCGATATTAAAACTCTTTGGGGGATTTATTGTCAAACCGTTACCTAATGTAATAATTACCGATGTTCGGTGCCTCCATGCTAATGGGTCAAATAAGCTTTTAGAAACAAGTCATGATACATCTAATAAATTTTTCAAAACTGAAACTTTTATCAAGGGACTAAATTTTGATATCATGACTTGGAATCATCTTAACAAAGGGATGTCATTCATTTTCCTAATCAAGAATTTGTATGTGCCATTTGGCACCCCGTTCGACCCCAAATTGTTTTATAAGGATGGGATTAAATTGGGGCAAGTCTAACTTAAAGACTTTTCTATAAACAAAAGTGCTTGCCGGGAGACAACCCGGAATGTATTTTCAATTTTTATCGAGTCTGTCTTCCCAGACTTCAATACAGCGTATCCGCCCCATACCATACGGCGTATTGAATGTCTGGACGTTATCCAGTCTTTATTTTCAGCACAGTCTATACGACGTATTCATTAAATGAATACAGCGTATACAGGTATCAATACGGCGTATCCTGGGGAATGGATACGGCGTATTGACTTCCTGTACAGTTTTAGGTATTTATTTCAAGTCTAACCAAATGAATACACGGAGATAGAATTGCATTTGTTTTCTGAGAATTTATACAGGACCTCGTGAAAGAAATATCGACGAATATTGGTGGAGAATTTACATATCTGGAGATCTTAAAGTGTTGGAGTCTTGAAAACTTCCAGGCGGCTGTTCAACACAAAATCTTGCTCATAAACGCAAATTGAAGAATCTACCGAGCAAATATCAGGGGAGTTTCTCATTCTAATTCTTTTTAAATTCCTGTATTTAATGTTTTATATATACAATGAGGACGTTGTATAATTCAAGTGGGGGATGGAATTAGAATGATCACTTGTCCTATTTTTCACAATAAAAGGCTTAAATTATGCTCAAATTTAAAAATTTTCAAGCATACTTTTGTGAAATTACATGTTACATAACCCGCACACAATAACCCTTGATAGTATTGTGGGATTTAACTTTTCGTTTCTAAAATGTTTACCCAAATTCTACAAAATATGAGTGCCTTTCTAGTCTGTTGCCGGTGATGTAGTAGACTTATGAACTTGGCTGGTATATTCGATTAGAGACCACATTAATGAGTATTATGGATTTTAATTAGCAGTTAACTTGTTTAAAATTGGTTATAAATTCTTAGGATTACACAAATCGCCTACTTCATGTTGTTTATTAAATTGGTAAATTTTAGGATTACACCCAAATCGCCTTTCCATGTTGTTTATTAACTAACTACACCGGTTAGTTAACCTCCAGTTTAAACCCTTTTCCACTCTCATCTTTAGAGTGAAGATCCACTAGAACAACCCGTAGAGCCAATCCTTTAGGAAATTACACCAACTATTTGTTTCGTTACACCCTTACACCTTAACCTACCCTGTTAGATTAAGTTTAATTTACGGTTGCTAGTTGCTTAAAGTGTAAAGTTTGTATTTTCTGAGTCTTGTATCATTTTCTATCTTTGTACATTGCAAATGGGAATATATATTAGTAGTCAGAACTCATGTGATTTTACTACCGTCACAATTAATAGTGAATCCGAAGAATGAAGAACTATCGAAGGAATTATCCGAAATTATTATGATCGTGAAAATAATGAAACTACACCGAGATTTGAAGTATAGTTAGCAAAAAAATCAAAAATAATGAGAAAAATGATAATCGTTTCGCAACTACCAAAGGAATTACACGAAGGATCGATTATTCGTTGATACGTCTTGAAATCAACGATGTAGAGTATTGTATAAAGTGGACGATATCGCCACTTGCCTTGTAGAGTATGTAAAGTTTTGGGATGATTGGGAAGTTGACCGTTACGGGAACACCAACTTTGGTTGTTGTTTTTGATCGATGATCAAGACGTTGTAAATAGTCGTGTCTTTATCATAGTAACGGTCGGGAAAAGTGTCTAGCAACTTGTACTTTAGGCGTAATCTATTTGTTTCTTGATTTTTATTTAACAACAATTTACTTCCCTCTCACCTGATGATTAGCCGCTGGTTTTACGCGAATAAGGATTCAAACGAACATGCATGTCTATTCCGTCATTACGGCCATGTATGCATGTTTTGTACCTTGTTGGTTTATGAATTTTGGTGAAAGTTAGAAGGTTCCTACCCTATATCATTCTTCATCCTAACCGTCATCCTAACCGTTGGTTAAATTTTTGAATGAGGATGTGATCGAACTACACATGTGTATTCGTCATTACGGCCATCTATTGTGCTTCAAGCTCCTTGTTAGATGGTACTATCTGGTGAAAGGATTGTAGAAATGATCAAACCGTAAGCCTTTCCATAACAAAAAACCCCATTTTAACTTTATAAACTTGTTACTCCCTTAACTTAGTGGTGGAATGTGTATCCTTGTTGCAAGCTTATGCTAGAAAACTCCGTCACGACCGAGTAATTGAGACGAATTATATACATGTTACCACATAGAGTAGTTAGTGTTTTTAGTGTTTTCATCTTTCTGATGTGTTTGTAGTGTACTTGTAATAGATTAAATAAGTGCTTTAACGGAAAATATCCTTAGGGATACATTTTTACAAACTTCTAAAGGCTACTTGAGGACAAGTATGATTCAGTAGGGGGATATTTGATGACATCAAATAACGTCTATTTTATAGCATCATTTATCCCATGTTATTAACCCATTTTGTATAATTATTGCAAAGAATTGTTACTTAATCGTTTATATTTGAGAATTGTAGTAATTATGAAGTACTTGGTGAAAGATAGCAAAAGGCACTCATTCTAAAGCTTAAATGAAGATATTTTGAATATTACTATTCTGAAGACCAATACGTCGTATCCATCAAGAAAGATACGGCGTATCCGTGCCTGTACTCACCAAAGACCATAGAGGATAAAGCTCAATACGCCGTATCCAGAAAGACTCAATATGCCGTATTCAAGAAATAGTATGTGAGTATTCTAGAAGATATCAAGTGTGGTCCCTACTCTAAAGAAATCCCCAATACGCCGTATCCAGTACTTGGATATGCCGTGTTGAACTCGAACCAAACTCTATATAAAGACACCCTAAACTCATTTTAGATGCAGTGAATCCCTAAAACCACCAGTCGACCAAGAGACGATCAGAAGAGTATAAGAAGGGTCAGAAAAGAGCCTCAAACATAAGAAAAACTCTTGTAATCTTCGGCAGCCAACCGAATACGCGTATCGATTGAGGTTTCTTTATTTTAATTCGTTCATATAATCAAACCGTGTGTTATTTTACAATGACTATCGCTGATACCTTTAAGGTTATCAGCCTATGTTTTATGACAGATCTAATGTTAGTTTGTTTTTCCTTGATTGCGTATTATCGCTGATTGTTTTTTATTTTATCAATTTATATTCGTTTTGCGTTCTTAAGTATTACGACCATCATTCAACTGGTCTAGTCTTACATATTTATTGCGCTGCAAACTCCGGTGTTGTTTGGCGTAGTTAAGAGTCCAGGAACTCGCACTCCATATTGCAATTTTATATATCTAAATTATAGGATCACAAATATTGACCTATCCTTTTGCCTTTTAGTTTTAGTGAACTTAGTTTAGCATAAGTGACCATGGTATCAACGAGTAAAATTCTTATTCCCATTGGTAGGACTCGGACAGTAACAACTAGATATAAAGGCCGTTCAGTAGTAAGTGGGTAAAGTCTCGATGAGCTAGGGTTTAGTAAGGGCACCATTACTTAGATCCTAAGATAGATTATAATCAACATAAGGATGCTTTATACGGATGCGTCTAATTGTGACAGAATTAGCGTGTCTAGGTCTTAGGATGCAGTCCCGCCTAAGTCTAGGAATGATATGCCCTTCAAGATAAGACAATCATTTCAAATAAACAAACCTGCGTTTTATCAGATTATTCATGGTTGATATGTTTTCCTTACATTAGTGTTTGACCGCTCCTCTATCATTTGTTCATCTTCTTATGTGTGTTTATTGCTTTACTTGTCATCAAAACCTTAGGTTAGATACCCAAAACTGTGTCGGTTTCTCAGACTGAAACCCCCTTATCATTAGTTTAGGTTTAACTAAGGTTTAGCATAAATTAGATTAATTTAGTACTAACATAGATAACTAAAATACTAATAGAATTAGGAATTAACGCTCTCACTCTTAGTGATCGACACCCTACTTACCAACGAAACTATAATTGACCGAGTACACTGCCCGTTAAAGTGTTGTTTTTAGGTATAGTCGGCATAAAATAAATAGTAAAACTTGATACATAAAATAACACCTACACAACAACACATCAAAATGAAATATCATTTAGACTTTTCACGAAATTAAAGATAAAAGGGCACGATTTACTTTTTATTTCAAATGATTAAAACATGTGTTTATTTGGGGACGAGATCAAAGATGATAAACATTTAAATAATAATGAACACATGAACTGAAGCATAAACGGGTAGTTATTTAAACGATTATCTATTTTACATAATAAAGAGTCCTTTTGGCTTTTAATTGCTATTATGAAAAATGCTTTAAGATTGATTCACGTTTGGAAATAATGTTGATAAAATTTCTCAATCAGGTTCGTTAGACATAAGATTGAGCCTTAAACATTTTCTTACTTGGGTTGATAATCATTTTATTAGCTAATTCTCACAAAGCTAATACCGACTCATTCTTAGACAAACAACTCGAAATCAAGCATAAAGAAGGAGTCTTTCGACCTATATCCATTTTTATGAAAGATCAAGCGATTAATAAAGATCTAAGTATTTAAATATCTAGTTTAAGATTGTTATTGCCAAAATCATTAGTATTTAACATGTTCATATCTCGACTCTCATTTATCCTAAATAAATATAAATTACTACTTCATATTAATTGTAATGAAACTCATAACAAGCATGATAAACTCAGAAAACATCTTATTAAAGAAGGTAAACAAGGTTTATTCCAACTTCACAGGCGAAGGTTGATGATTTCACAAGAACTTTCTCACGAAACTTACATTATAACAAAGTAAAACCCAAAAACTATAAACCACTCTGTCACAGCAGATTACAGGTTTAAAATAGAACTTCACTTGATCCTTCTTGATGAATTACAACTTGGGATTGGAGGAACTTTGGAGCAAGTTCAACCAAATTCTTAAAATATTGTTCCTAACTTTGATTCTAAGTATTGTAGTGATTATAATGTGTTGTGTGTGTAAAACCCTGAGAATAAGCTCCAATTTATAGGCCAAAGATCACCTCAGGTCGTGGGTTGAGGGGAAGTGAAAGGTCTCATCTTCAATGCATGATTTTAATGATTTGTGTAACTGCAACAGCAAGTGCGCCGTACTTGGCTTAAGCATTTATTTCTCTCTCGCTGACTATAAGTACGCCACACATCCTAATATGTGCGCCGTACTTGGCTCCATTTCATTTAATACTTCATTTATATCTCTTCTAGATCCTTCCTTTAACGATCGATAGCGTATTTAACGAACATCTTTAGCGTTTTTAGTCCTTTTTACGTTCTTTGGTCCTGAAACAACTTTTATTCAAATAAGTATCTAAAAATGAGATATTATGTATATTTATATAGATAATTTACATATTTACGAGGGATATTATATGAATATTTAGAGCATTATTATACATTAATCTTTATCTGATCATGACCGGACATTATTGATGTGAGACATCTGTTAAGAACTATGAAGGGTGTCTGCCATGGTTGGGCAAGATTCTTAATAAACAAAACCAGTTACCCTCTACATTGGACCTTGATAGCCAATGATCTTCAAAAATTCTTTGATGTATGGAAAGTCAGTTGGTGGGATGAATGGTTTTTTAGCAGTTTCAGTTGGCAGCTTAAGAGCAGTACGAAACATATCCAGAGTATAGATGATGTTTTCCTTTTCAACCATGAAACAGATTATATCATTAGCATTTAGAACTTGCTTGACCATCATCCAAACTAGTTGAATGTAGATTGCCGGAACATCAGCAGTAGAAGTCAAAACACTACTAAGAGCATAATCTTTGAGGATTTGTCCAACAATCCTACATTCGTATGGACATGGAATGTTTAGAAGAGTAGTCTTGTTGTTGCACCTTCCAATTACCACTTGGAAGTCCAAAGGCACAAGTTCAATTGCCGGTGTGATTTGTTGTGAAGATGATGATTGTGGTTGTTCCATTATGAGAGTTGTGTGACAAAATGAAGTGATTAGTGAAATGAGATAAAATCATGAAATAATCATATATATAACATTTTTGTCTCTCTCCACTCTGTCTGTTTTATATGTTCTAGCAAATTTTTTAAACATATTTTTGATTATTTTCTTTCTCATGTGCCATTACTTGCTTTTTCGGGCACATGTCGTACGCTTTGTTCTTTTTATTACTTTTGTATGTTCGTGCAATTTTCTGAACATACACCCACTTGCCTTTTCACATACAGATTTATCTCTCTTTTTGTTTGAGTTTCCTCACTATAAAGCTTTGTGTAATGATACTCTTTCAAGAATAATGAAGATATACTCTGATTTTGATTTGACACTTGATTTTTGAGAAATCCAAGAGTGTAACTTTATATCCTTAAAGCATTTGTAAAAGAGTATCACTATTGACTACACAATGTTTTCCTTTTTGAAAGAGTATGCGATATTTCCAAAACCACTTTTGATGTTTTCAGAGACTTGTAATAAAGAATATAGTTATAGAACAAAATTCTCTTATATCTCAAAAGGATGGTCACTCGGCTACTGGCATGGTTTTGATTTCTCTACACCGGATGTAGCTTTGATCACTGACGCGCTTTTCAATATAGAAGAACTTGGCATAAACTATATTAATCATTGATTCTGAAAATCATTGCTTTTGAGTTGAATCTTTTTGAAAACTTTGTGATTTACTCTTGAAACATGAGATTTTGAAAACGATCACAAACAAATGAATCACAATCTTTATCTATTTTTCACAAATCATCTTTGTTTTTGAACATGTGAAGCACATTTTAATCAACAATCACATATAATGATGAAATTAGCTAAAAACATCGTATTCTTATATTTGGCAACGGATGGTCACTAAGTTGCTAACACATTCTAATAATAGAAAACGGTCAAAACTGGATGCAACTTATATCACTGGTGCGTGTGTCAATATAGAAACACGAAATCTTAACTAGATTTATCATTTTGCACATAAGCCACGTATTTTCAATTAAGCCCATATCCATTCTATATATAATCACTTAAGCCCATTTATGAATTTCCATAACCTAATTTAAGCCCATTTAGAATACTACCGAAACCTCATGTAAGCCTAAATTATCAAATGTTACAAAACCTGCTAGGCCCAATTAATATCCTGAAAGTGTTCAGGCTCATGTCATGAATGTTCCGTAACCTTATGAGGCCCAAATACTATCTAGTGTTCCGATACCCAATGAAGCCCAAAACAAAATACTTACGTAACTTGTGTAAAGCCCATGTACAATTCCGAAACTTCAAACTATTCTTCAAACAAGAATTCCGTAATCATTTGTTTCGTTAACACACTTTAACTGTTTCTTAATCTTGATTATCAAACTTGAAAACAAATTCATTACAGTTTAGGAACATAACAAGCATACTCAAAGCATATTATCATCATAACTTAATTGTTACTCCTACCGTAAGTCCTATGATGATTTCTAAAACCTTAAAACAATTACGAAACCCTTAAGTTCAAACAATTCAGGTTTTCAATGTGCAAAAAGCATATACAATGAATTAAGGACCATCAATTAAGTGATTACGCACACTAATTGCCCAAAAAAATCCCTTAATCAAAATCAATCGATCTACCGAACTCTAAATCAATTAACCCTATTTTAACGAATAAAACAAATTACTTATGAAAAAAGGATTAAGAAACATGATTGAGATCTTACTTTTGAAAAGATTACGTAAAAGCAAATCGATTTGGATCGAATTTTAAGAGTTCCGAAAGCTGAGAGAGTAGAGAGAATTTACCAAAGCTTGAATAGGAGTTTCGAAAGTAATAAAACTTTTGGAAGTTTCCTATTCATTTTATAGGTTGAGAAACTTTTTCCATTTTTGTCAAAATTAGTCCCTTAACTCTCCTTTTGCAACTTTTGTCATCCAAACTTTTATCAAAACTCCCCTTTGGAGTTAGATCCCGTTTCAAATTTAACCCATTATAAGATTTTTGACATTTGCAAATCCCGTTTTTCATGAAAAAATTTATAACTCCCCATCAAATAAATATCCATCTAAGAATTTTCCCTTTTTGAATAAAATTTATTCGAGAGATTGTTACTTTTGCATTTCTTCTCAAACTTGTGATTTTTCGAGGATGATGATATGAAAAATTCTTTCTCTTTTTGTGAATGGAGATAGTTACAAACACATTTTTTATCGGTGATAATTCATTTTGTTATATGAATAACTCCCCCCCAGTTGATGATCCATTAAAAGCATTCAAAGACTCTTTTGTGAAAAATTAGAATCATGAGACTGTAAAATCAGAGGAGACACGTGGTTCTTTAAATATCTAATGTTTTTGTATTTTTATATTTTGAAGAATAAAAAGAAAATATTTTTGACCTTTTCATCATTTTTAATTTTTAATTTTGGTTTTCTATTTTGATAAAAAGTAAAAGATTTTTTTTTGACTTTTTCAGTTTTATTTTCGTATTTTGTTTTTGAATTGTATTTACATATTTTTGATGTATGATCTTGCAATCAAAAGATAGATTTGCCAGACGATCCAACTTTGTTGGAGTGATACATCGCATACCAATTCTTTAAACTAAGTACTCAAACCTATCATTCGGAAGTGCTTTAGTAAATAGATCAGCCAGTTGGTATTCCTTCCCAAGAAAGTATAATTCAATAGTACCTTACTCAACATGCTCTTTGATAAAATAATAACGGACGTTGATGTATTTTGTTTATAACATCAAATATTTGATACTTTTTAGTGTCAATTTTCCCCTAAAAATACTTGCAATTGTCTTATAAATACTTGAATTTGATACTTTTACGATTATTTCATGGTTTTCAAGTATAATGCAAGTATGTGACAAGAAACACGGGAAAAGGACGTAAAAATGAAGAAAACACAGATTCTTACGAGGCTTTACGGCGTAACCCCTACGATAGTGTTACGCCGTAACATATTCAAGGCAACACACATCACCCAACAAGATTACGGTGTAACCTCACTAAAGGTTTACGTCGTAACATTATTATTATGGAAGGCTAAGACATCTAAGTCAACATTACGGCGTAACATGTACACTTGATTACGCTGTAACATCCTTTAAGCCTGCAATATGGAAAGTGCACGTCAGCAGTTTACAGCGTAAACCTCTAAAAGGTTACACCGTAACATATTTGAAATCTATAAATAGAGGCCTCATTCAGCCACTTTATCATCAACCATTCTACCACAGATCTAAAGGGTGATCAAGGCCTCCATAGCTCAAAGAATTCCACAAGAAGTCCAAGGGAGATCACACTTATCTTACTTTTGTATTTAATCGTTCATAAACCTCTTCTCTAAGAATTATGAGTTTTTATCCATGATTATCTTTATTAATTCTTGTTGTGTTGTTGCTGTGAGCAGCTAAGCACTTTAAGTGCTGGCCTAGTCATGAATTTACTATCGTTATAATGTTTGTTTCCTATTAGATTATGGTTTCGTTAGATATCCTTTGACTATCGTGTAACCCTAGGGTTTGGTAGTATTGTGGGTGGTTTAGATCATGTTAATCTTGCTATTAGATTACCAATTGAACATAAGATTAGCAGGGGTACTAGGGTAGGTTTGAAACCCTATCCCTAGTGTAGGAACTGACTAGGTTACCGTCTTTATCACTTAATATACTTAAAAAGCACAAGAACTCTTTCAGAGAGGGTTAATAATCTATAAAGATTATTAGACTAGTTCTTAATATAGTTGGGATTAACCACTATTATAACACCTCGTAACTTAGGTCATTATACGACATTATGTAATGCACAATTTATTTTTAGGGTTTTACGCGGTTGCTCTTAAACTGTAAAAGTTAAGTTAAATCGCG
>BQNB010123642.1:0-20063 GCA_026074375.1 Tanacetum coccineum
AAGTTTTATAGCTTTTTAATCAAATTACCATTCTAGCTTATTGTAGTTGCTTATTTTTGTTTCTAAGTGCTTTTTAGATATGCCCTTTTATCTGTCTTAGCTTATTTTAAGTTTTCATTTGCTTATTAGTGCTTAAAATTGCAAACAGTTTGTAATTTTATAGTTTAGTATAGTTTAGCTTATCCTGCCCTTTTTAGCTTATTCTAGTCCTTATTTGTGGTTTATGAAAAAGGTGTTTTCGTAAAAAGTGCTTATTTTTTAGTCTTTTAAAAAGCTATTAAAAAATGACAAAAACAAAAACATTTGAGATTAGGGAAAGTCCCAGGTGAGCAAGACTCGAACCCGGGACCTCTACCCTTATCACCAAACGTTTTAACACAACACTCCCTCTACCACTAGCCCCCTTGGGTCTTTTCCGTTTTACTTTGCATAGTCTATTTACTTATACACGTTTTACCTCTCTTTTTATTAAGCCACTTCGCAGCTTATTTGTAGCCCTTTAGAGCTTATTCGATAAGCTGGCTTAACCAGCTTATTGTTCCTAGGACCCTTACAACATTTAGGACTTTCCTGCATTTTTTTAGATTTTTCCAACTTAATTTCTTATTTTTCTTTATTTTTCGAAGTTCAAAATTTTAGAAAATCATTTTTTGAAATTTTTTGGAATTAATTTGTCATTTTCTAGAATTTTAAATAGATTTAATAGGTTTTAATTCATAAAAAAAATTATTAAAAAGCCAAAAAAATCTAAATCTTTTTTAGAAAATTTTCTTTTGTCATTTGAAAGGTTTAGAAACTAAGTTTGAATTTTTAGGGTTAATATTTGCCTTAGCTAGTTTTTAGTTGCGTTTTTAGGATTCCCGGTTTGCGTTTTTAGTTAAAATTTGTCTTACCTTAATTGTTTTTAAGTTTTGCTTTAATTTTCCCGTAGTTTTAGATAACCAATCATAATCTTGTTCCATTCAAGCATCGATTCTCAAAACGACTCTCGACTTTCAATTGCAATCCTCGTTGGGGATAACGACCCGGGAATCATACTCCCGGTTTATTACAATTGAGATTTTTTGATTCTTATCCTCTTATTTATATATGTATTTATATTTATTATATAATAAGGGTTGAATCTTAATTACTCCTTGCACCTTGTCCTTTGTCGCCTCTGGTTCACGTTTCGCTTCCTTCGGAAGAGGAGAAGAAGTAGGTGGAATCGTAGGTCTATCATAAGAAACACCACTTCGGGTAGTAACAGCTTTCAAGTCACCTCTTGGGTTAGCAACGGTATTACTAGGAAGTGATCCTGAACCCGAGGGACTTTGCATTTGAAAGAAATTGTTCATCATGTTCTTTATCTCATTGCTCATTATGTTCTTTAGCTCATTGTTCTGATTCATCATTGTAGACTTGAATTCATTTTTCAATTCTGTCTTCCTATTACTTATTTGATTTTGCATAGCTCTCATATTAACATCATTAGTTCTCATGTAGTTCGAGAAATCATTTGAAGGTCCAACTTGAGTTTGATTAAGCGGAGCTTGATAATTTTGATTTCCTTGATTAAAGTTATTTCCTCGATCCTGATTGTATCCTTGATTCTGATTGTACCGGTTTTGATTGTTTTGCACATTCGGTTGAGGAAAACCGGGTGGTCTCATTTGATTGCTAGCACGATAATTAGTTTCTCCTTAAGGACGGTATCCGGGACCTCCTTGATTATAGGTCCCTGTGGCTGCTGAAGCATTAAAAGTGTTGCCATCGATACCAAGACACTCATAGTAAGGATGCGGTCCACCATAAGTAACACAAATTTCTTCTATAGCTTTAACGGGAGCTGGTGAAGGGGTCTTGTTTTGAAGAAGCATAGCTTTAACGGCATCAGTAAGAGCGGTAATCTCCGGTAAATAAGCGGGAGTAGAAGAAGAAGTAGCATTCATCTTTAAAACAACCGGTTTGTTTCTTGAAGAACGAACTTTCGACTTACTCTCAATAATAGTCAAAGCATCTCGAGGAGTACGGTTCAAAAGATTACCATCGGCAGCTGCATTTAGCGAATCTTGATCGGATTGTGTTAACGCATTGTAAAATGTGTTGATTTTATGCAATTTCGAAAAACCGTGGTATGGGCATTTACGAAGGAGATCTTTAAATCGGTCTCATGCCTCACTAAACATTTCATCAAACCTTTGCTGAAAATTCGTGATTTCATTCTTGAGATTCGTAGTCTTCGAAGGAGGAAGAAATAATTCACAAACTTAGAAACGAGATCTTCCCAAGTATGGATAGAACGAGTGGGTTCTTTTTCTAGCCAAATTCGGGTTGCCCCCTCAAGAGAAAATGGGAAAATCGTCAACTTGATAGCATTTTGTGGAACATCCTTGTATTTTAGTGTAGAAGTGATCTTGTTAAACCAAAGAATATGAGAATGGGGATCGTCCCTCTTAAAACCATGAAATTGACTCGAAGTTACTAGTGAAAGTAACCCGACTTTTAACTCAAAATTTTCGACAAGTATTGGAGGAAGAACAATTGCATCTCCGTAACCCTCGGTGGCTGCTTGGAGTAATTCCGACATAGTACGCGTATCCGCCATAGTAGCAACGGGAGTCTCTACAATAGTTCGAAGCTCGGGTTCGACTATTTGCTTGGAACGTCTACGATTACGTCGCTTTAGAATCGTGGAAGATTCAACAACTAAATTCGATGAAGAGCGGGTGCGCATGCACTAAATAAAACAAAATAAGAGAAGTAAATCTAAAAGAAAAATATTTTTTAAACCGATAGTCAAAAGTACACGGTAGCTCTTTAGAAAACGCACAAAGAAGCGGAGGAGCGGGTAAGCGCGAAGCGTTTTAAAAACCTTCTCCTTTCTGGTCGAAGTTCGTAGGATCAACCCTCCTTATACCTCTCTTATAGTTTGTTAATCTAAAGGTGAGGCAATTTAACAATTGACAAAACGGTTTCTTTTGTTGTTTTTTAATTTTTTGGTACTTTCAATACTTTAGGAAAAGTATTGTTGGTGTTTTAATAAATTCACAAAAATAAAATGAGAAAAATTAAATATTTTTGTATTTTTTTTAGTTTTATATAAAAGAAAATGAAAAATAATAAAGAAATATAAAATATATATTCACAAAAAACGATAACTTCACGGGGAAGGGTCTTCAATGTACTAATCTCCAAACTTCAACACGATAATCGTAACACATTTCCCCGGCAGCGGCACCAAAAATTGATTCGTCTTTAATTATATATATATAATATATAGTAAAAGTAAATCGGCAAATTGCTCTTGTGAAAGAGTAATAAGCTATTACTAATAAAATATATTTCCGGAAAGTATTGATGAGAAAATTACCCTTAGGAAAGGATAAAGTTCAAATCGTTCCCGAGTCGTTTTCCCAACGAAGTGTGAAGATTGAAAATCTTGTTTCAGTTCGTGATCGGGTGCTTGAATAATCGATATTTTGGATTTTGGATTCTAAATCTAATAACGCAAAGGGAAAGCACATAAAGGCACTCTAATCTAAAAATTAAGGCAATTTAAAAACCTAACGACATCTAAAACAATTTAAAACTAATTAATAACTAAATTTTACTATCTAATTAAATAAAAATGACAAATTAAACCTCTAAAAATTCAAAATGCAAATTTCTAAATTAAAATGTATTAAACAATTTTTTAAAACACAAAAATTATTTTTTTTAATTTTTAAACTATTTTAAAGTAAATAATACTAAAAATTAAACTAAAAATACTAAACTAAAATACTAAACTTAATTATAAATTTTTGAGAAAATTACTAAAAATACTAGACACTAGTCTAAGGGTTTACAAAGAAAAACGGATTAAAAAGCTAAAACCAATAAGCTGCTAAAAATCAAATAAGCTGAATAAGCTAAAACTAAACTAAGTATAATAGTTAAATGATGCAAAGGTAAACTGAAAAATACCCAAGGGAAAACTGGTAAGGCGTGTGTGTTGTGTGAGGGAGGTCACAAGTTCAAGTCTTCTGATTGTCCCTTTTTGGAAAATATTTTTTTTTTCTTTTTGAAAAAACTAAAGAACAAGCAAAAATAAGCAACTTTAATAAAAAGAACTTATTGCCAAAACTTAAAAATAAGCTAGAAAAAGAACAAACAAAAGCTGACAGTTTGGCTTTTTTTAAGACTTTGACATGTTGTTAAAACTGTTTGAGGTTTTTGGACTCAATAAGCAATAAAGGAGACTAATAAGCTAAAAACAGGCATAAACCTAGACTTAATAAGCACTAAGGATTAAAAATAAGCAAGTAAAATAAGCTGACAAGCAACTAAATGTATAAAAACAATTTGACACAAAAAAGGACTTAAAGGACTTTTGACAAATTTTTAAGCTAAATTTGAGAACTAATAAGCAATGAGAATAAGCTGAAAACTGTAAACAGATTAAGTACTAAACTCTACTAATACAAATAAGCTGGATTTAAGCAAATTGGCTTAAGAAATAAGCTAGAAAAGAAAGTTGGAAATTAACAGATTACACTACTATTTTTTTGGCTTTTTGAAATGAAATGACAACTTGAAGCTTAAAAGTAAGACTTAAAAACTACTTTTGACCAACTGAAAACTCAAAACAGATTGAGAACAAACTACAATAAGCTAGATTTAACAAAAATTATCCTAAATTAAGCTAGGAATTTAACTCTAATGATCTGCATAATGAGGCATTCTAGCTTAAACCAAATACTACCTCTTTTTGACTGTTTTTTAACCAAAACCCTTAAAAGACTACTCCTAAGTTTAATAACTCAAAACAGATTTATAATGAGGTAAATGAAACTAGTTTTGAGCACAAAAAGCACATCTAGAGAACAGTTTAGAGAAACTTATCAAATAAGCAGTTTGGAACACTTCTAAATTGGCAGACTTAAGAAATTGAGAAAACATACTATAAAGCTTAACTCTAACTACTCTAATCTTAAGTTTGCACACTATTTTACCATATCTAAATTCTTATCCCAAACACCCCTTTAAAATTAAAAAAACCACTTTTAAGCTAAAACAGACTTAATTGAGCTCTAATATGCTAAAACAGATTAAGTACTAGGCATATTAAGGACAAACAAGAATAAACTTTGGAAAAATAAGCACTTATCAACAAGCTACACTAATAAGATATTTTAATTATTAAAATGGATAGATTCTATGTAAACTCAAACTAAACTATTTTAAACTATAAACTAGATACATCAAGCTATAATAAGACCATATAAGCACAATTAAGCACAGAATAAGCACAAATAAGCAGTTTAATAAGCTGAATAAGAAATTAAGCTAAAATGAATAAAAGTGAACTAACATTATCCTTTGCTCAAAACAAGGACATATAAATGCTCTTTAGAGCTTATCTACAAGCTCTAACTTATTTACATAAGCTGGTACAACCCTATAAGCCCATCCATTTCTGGTTTATCTTCCATTATTAGCTTATTATGACTTTTTGAGGTAGTTTAAATGACAAGGCTTATTCAGTTAAGCTATTAGCAAGCTTAACTGAGTAAGTGTTAGCTTATTATGTAGTAAGAGCTTATTAAGCTTATTTAAGTAAAATCCAAACTCATTTTTAACACATTTGCATAAAAGTAAAACATAAATTCAACACAAAACTTAAAGGTAAGCTGCAATTTTATTAATGATAAAAAAAGATTACATGCTTTTGAAATGAAATACAATAAGCTAAAATTTAAGCTAAAATACTAAAAGCTACCAAAAATTACACATCCTCTCTGTGTGAAATCAATCTCTTTGATTAGTGAGGAAGAGAAGCTTCTAGGCCTTAAGGAGCTTCCCAAGCATCTAATCTTAGCCCTTGATTCATAACCAATCCTCAATCTATCCATTTTGAGCCCTTGATCACTCTCCACGTTTCACTACCTAATAGAAACCTTTAGGATTGCCAGCGTGGCCTTGGTATGCTGACAGAGCCACCACGTTGGCCTTCTAGAAGAGGTAGGATGCGAGTGGTGAATTAGAGGAGTTTAACCTGTTACTCGTTTGCAGGGTAAATAGGAGGGAAGGGTGAATAGTATATTTGACCTGTTCATTTTATCGTTTGACTTGGGTTTGGGCTTAAATACTTGGGCCAGGAATGGATAAAGGGTTTAAATGGGTTTAAATTTTGGACTTTGTATTTTATAAAAGGCTTGGTGTAATATTATTCAAATATTAATGGGTTGACCCGGCCCACAAAATGGGAACGGGTTAGCCCATTAAAAATGAATATGCCTTCAGCTTCGTTTTCTCATGCTCTTCCAATCTCGTGCTCGGTTTTGTCCTTTTTGGCTTTGTTTTTGTCCATTTTTGATATATCCGTTACCTGCATAATACAATTTATAAAGCACACATATACAATGTATTTTCCATGTATTTTTGTCATTTTAAGCTCGTTTTAAGAAAGAAAATTGATATGTTATTAAACACATATCAATTTTTCACATAAGACATACCATAAAGATGTGGTATTCTATGAGTATTGGGATTGTGATACAATATCACAATTCCTTAGATAAACTAATACCCTTTGGCTCACATACTTGCCAATTTGTTCAAACATAATGGCACTAATAGTAATTTTAAGCCAATTGCATGCTATAACGTAGAAGTCTTAGAGAAGTTCAAGGACTTTATGTACATGTCTTAACTTGAAGACATAACACCTTAATTGCTAATATTATGTTATAAGTCGTTGAACATTTCAATGACTTCATGTACATGTCGTGACAAGAAGACATAACAAGTCAATTGCTTACTTTATAAGTCTTAGAACAGTTCAAGGACTTTATGTTTATATCTTTACAAGAATAAATAAACATGTTATATAAAGTATTATTGAACGTCGTCTCTTGTTTTCAACAGTCTTTTCAAGCTAGCTACATATTTCTTATTGATGTCTTTACAAGAAGACACAATCATATTGGTTAAACCTTTTAGTGAATCTTTTCAAGTTAATTACATACTTCTTATTGATGTCTTTACAAGAAGACACAATCATATTGGCTAAACCTTTTTGTGAATATGATGAAGTAGGTATTCATTATTTCTTGACACTAGTTCTAAGTAGGGCAACATACATCAAGGTGTATAAGTCCTAGTAGAATATTAGCTTTCTTACCATGCGGTTCGGAAAAACCAATAGTCATATTGTTATGTGTTGTACCTTGCACACAATTAGGATTTCTCCCACTTGTGCATGGCACAACATCAAGTATTTATACAAAAAAATGAGAATAGAGTCAGGTTACGATCCTGAGACTAGTGGGTTATGAGTCCACCACGCTTCTTGTTTGTTTGTATGAATAATATGACAATGTCACAGATATGATATGATTTAAGTTAAAATTAAAATCACATTTGCATTACAAGTATATATAGAACTTTATTGTTTAATAAGCAATCATGCATGAATATTGTATAGATATCATTTTAGGCAGCGACATCAAAAAAGCGACAAGTTATCTAATAAAATAATATGCAACGATTCTTATAAAACTATGATCCTTCATATGTGAAAAGTAATTTATTATTTCAAGACCAGCTAGAAATAAAATGGTTCACTTACAAGGTGATAATCTCATAGCTCCCACTAAATTTAGACAACATTACATGTGCGTCTATATCAGTAGTAAAATACATTGCTCCCACTGGATAAGACAACATTAAATGTGTGTCTATACCAATGAAGTGCAAGTAGCAATTTATTTACTTTTATACGCTTTGAATATCCGCACATTATTGGTGTGTGCTTAATTACACATACCTTTTACCTAATAAAACGAGCCTAAATGACCAAAAACGGACATAAATTGCCAAATATGTGTGTTTTGCTTTGTATATTGTGCAGGTAACGGATATTCATTAAAGGACAAAAATTAAGCCAAAACTGACAAAACCGAGCACGGGAATGGATAGAGCGTGAAAAGTCAAAGTCAAAGTCAAAAAGTCAAAAAGTCAAAAGGTCAAATCAATGTCAAAGCCAAAGACGTATGCATCTTAAATGGGCCAACCCGTACCCCATTTAATGGTCCGGGTCAGCCCATTAAGCCTTTATCTAAAAAGTCTTACAAGTTAAAAAAAACCCTAAATCTAAACTATCCCAAAACAAAACATATAAGCCCAAACACATTTAACCATAACATTCTTTAAACCTTTTACACCGTTAGTCCTTAAGGACTAACACTGCTAGTCCCTATCCATTACATAGTTAGTCCTTAAGGACTAACACCATTAATCCTAAACCTAACAATTCCCTTAACCCCGTTAACCTGTTACAAACAAAACAGAACACTCTTTTCCTGCCCAAACTACTATTCACCCATCACTCTCACCTCGACCCCTGCTCCCATAGACAAACCCATCACTCTCAACTCAACCCCACTCTACAAGGTGCCAAATTCACCTTGGCAATCCCATGGCGACTGATTAGACAACAAGGATTAAAGGCTCATATTATAAAACTTGGAGCCAAAGAAAAATGGATGGCTAAGATGATGACTTGAAGCTCCCACACAAGAAGCACACCCTCTCATCCCTCTCATAGAAGAAGCACAAAGAGAAGACCCAAGACCTTCTTAATCTTATATAAATAGGACTCTTGTAAGCCCAGGAGGCTATCAAGTTTTTTACACAGCTTGACTTAGTTTATTTCAGCCTATTGTAATTTATTTTCAAGTCTTGTACTCTTTTTAAAAGTTTAATGAAAGTTTGAGGTTTTTATGTTAAATTCTGTTTTTAAGTTAATGCAATTTTATGATATGAAAATGTTTGTTTAAACTCTTATAAGCTCTTATTTACTTACTTAAGTTGTTTTACTTAAGCTCTATAAGTTTTTCCATAACTTATAGTGTTTAAGCCATTATTACTCAAAATCACTTAAAAAGCTAAAATGAAAGATAAACCAAAAAGGGAAGGGCTTATGGGTTTTACCGGCTTATCTTTAATAACCTGGAGCTTATAGATCAGCTCCTTGAGAGATTGTTTGCCTTTGTTTAGAGCAAAGGGCAAGGTACTTTTCACTTTTCTTATTTTAGCTTAAAACTGCTTATTGCTTATTCACTGCTTATCTTTTCTTATTTTTGCTTATTAGTGTTGCTTATTACTTATTCATGCTTGCTTATAGTTTAGATTTCATTTGTTCATTCTTTTTGTAGCTTTTATTAAAATGTTATAAGCTTAATATGGTTTTTCATTTTCCTAAGGGGTGTTTGGCACTAGCAGTATTAACACATGTTAATAATGCTTAAATGTCTTTTGACCTTTAAGTAATATTTGAAAAGCCCAAACTAAGCTTATAAATCTGTTTTTATAAGTCTGCAAAGTTTAAAATTCATTTTTAAGGTTTTTAGTAATGATATTTTGAATCTGCGGGTTTTCAGCTTTATAGTTTAGCTTATTTGCTTAGATCCTAATTCGGAGCTTTTAGGTGAACCTTTCACGCTTGTTTTAAGCTTAAAATGCAGTAGGATAGGTTTTGGTTAAGTGTGCATTTGCCATTGTGGTTTTGGTACAAAATCTGTCAAAGTGCATTTTTTAGTTTCTAAAGTTTAAAAAGACAATTTTAAGCTTAATTTTAGATAAGTTAATGATAGTTTTAGTTTTTAAAATTGATAGAATAAGTAGTTTGTAGTATGAACTTAATCTTTTTAAGCTTATTTTAGATTTTAGCTTGCTTTTTCTAGTTTATTTGAGGTCTGCAAATAGCTATATTATCTTTTAAAAACCAAGTACTTAGTTAAAAATAGCTTCTTAGTCTTTGTTTTTCTAGCTTATTTCTTGTCCTATTTGCTTAATTTTTGATTTATGTGCTTATTGAGTCTTAAACTTAATCTGTTTTTGCTTTGTAGCTTATTCCATGTGCTTATTTAGTCTTATTCTTAGCTTAAAGTTTGTCAAAATTATTTTTTAAATTGTCTTATATATGCATTATGTCTGTAAACTTTAAGCCCCTTTCAGCTTATTTTAATTGCTTATTCTTAGTCCCTAGTGCTTATTAGGTGTAGAGTAGTCTATTTTAAAGCTTATTTGTTGTGGTATGTGCTTATTGTGTTTTAGTTAGCCAAACAGTTTAGCTCAAAGTCTCTTAGTTAAGATAAGCAAAAATGTCACCTTAAGTTAGCTTATTTCTAGCTTATCTTTAAGTTTTGTAAAAAGTTTCTTTTTTAAAGTTTGTCACTTCTGCTTATATTTTAGCTTTTTAAAATGAAAACCAAAAAAAATGTTTTATAAAAAAGAGAGGTCACAGGGGTCGAACCTGTGACCTCCCCTTCACACACCAACACCTTAACAACACCACACACTGCCAACTCGCCCTTGGGTCTTTTTCGTTATAACTTCACCCCAACTTTCTTTTATACCCTTTTTACCCCTTTAAGCTTTCAGCCATTTTCTGCTTATTTCTAGCTTATTCAAATAAGTTGTTGGGCTAATTTTATTTTTCATAGGATTATAATCCTGCAAAGTACTTTTCCTAAATTTTTCAGAATTTTCCAAATTAGTTTAGTATTTTTAATGCATTTTTTAGTCTAAAAGTGTTTTTAATTCATAATATAAAAATATAAAAGCCAAAAAAATATAATTTTTTTTTATATTTTCTTTTATCATTTAGGACCTTTAAAAATTAAATTTGCTTTTATAGGGTTTTAATTTGATAATTTAGGTTTTTAAAGCTCGGGTATTGATCCCGTTATCGTTTTTCGTGTTTTAACTTTAATTGCTTTCGTTTTTAGCTTGATTTTAGTTATTCTTGCATATTAATTATAGAAATAGAATCAAAAAATCATTGAATCATTCAATCACGCGATCACGAACTTAATCACGATTCTCAATTCACGCATCGTCGGGAAACGACTCGGGAAGGTTTTAGATTTTACTTTGGATAAAAGTAATCTCTTAGAAGCCTTACGGAATACTTACTCTCTCTTATCATTTGATATTTTGATTTTTGTTATATATATATAAGTATAATTAAGTTTGAGATATCAAATTTTTAACGCCGCTGCCGGGGAGGTTATGAAACGATTATTGTGTACGTTTAAAGATTGGTGTTTGAAGACCCTTCCCCGTGAAGTTATCGCTTTCATTTGTGAATATTTTCTTCTATTATCAAGTAATCAAATATACTAAAAAAATTGAAAAAACAACAAAATCAACCGTTGTGTCACTTGTGAATTCGGCTTACCTTTAGATTACAAACTATAAGAGAGGTATAAGGAGGGTTGATCCTACGAACTTCGACCCGAAAGGAGAAGGTTTTTAATAGCTTTGCGCTTACCCGCTCCTCCGCTTCTTTGTGCGTTTTCTAGAGAGCTACCGTACACTTGTTTGATTATCGGTTACAAAAATATTTTTCTCTTTTTTATTTTCTCTTATTTTGTTCTTAGTGTATGCAAACTCGCTCTTCATCAAAATTTGTTGGTGAACCTTCTGCGAATCCTACTTCTACGATTCCGAAACGTTGTAATTGTAAACGTTCTATACAAAGAGTCGAACCATTTTCTCTTGTAGAGACTCCCGTAGTTACGATGGCCGATCAACGTACTATGGAGGAATTACTCCGTGCACCCACCGAGGGTTATGCGGAGGCAATCATAGTACCACCCATTCCCGCTGAGCATTTCGAGGTCAAGCATAGTCTAATCAATCTTGTAACTTTAAAACAATTCTTCGGTTTTGAGAAAGAAGATCCTTATGCTCATATTCGATATTTTAACAAGATTACTTCTATATGGAAGTACAAAGATGTGCCCGAAACATCGATTAAGCTTATGCTTTTTCCATTTTCTATCGATGGTCCAGCCCGGAATTGGCTCGACAAAGAACCTCCTCGTTCTATTCTCACTTTGACGATCTTGTGTCCAAGTTCAGTAACCATTTCTTTCCTTCCTCAAAAATAACAAATCTCCGGAATCAAATTTCAAATTTTCAACAACGTTTTGATGAATCATTTTATGAGGCATGGGACCGATTTAAGGATCTCCTTCGAGCATGCCCACATCACGATTTTATCGAATTGCATCAACTCGATACCTTCTACAATGGTTTAAACCCATCTGATCAAGAATCTTTAAATTCTGCCGCCGGTGGCAATCTTTTGGAAAGAAGTGCACAAGATGTGTTGAAAATTATTGAAAACAAATCAAAAGTTCGTAATTCAAGAAACAAACCGATTGGTTCTTAAGTAAAAGCAAGTAATGTTGATTCTTCAAAGATAGCCAGTGCTGTAGCTAGTGTCGTGACTAGTGCCATGACTGCGTTGTTTAAACAACATCAAGTATCCCCAGCTCCAGCTTCCGTAAAAGTTGTTGAGGAATCTTGTGTTACTTGTGGCGGTGCTCATTCTTACCGACAGTGTCCTGCCACCGATGGCAACACTTTTTCAGGCTATCAAGACAATATTCAAGGATATGTTTCAGCAGCCGCAGTGAACTACAATCAGGAAAATACCGGTTATCGTTTCCAGAGTGTAGCTAATCAGTTTCAACCACCCGGTTTTGCTCAACCGAATGTGCAAAATCAAGGGTTTAACCAGAACCGAGGAAATAATTTCAATCAAGGTAACCAGAATTATCAAGCTCCACCTCAAGTTAGACAATACTTGGACAAGTAATGGACTAAAGGACCTAATACATATGAGACATGTGATATATTGTGTTGTAGAGGACTTGTAACAAGTGTACTAAGCTAAAAACCTATAAAAACAAGTTTAAACACATTTTATGTAAAAATCTTCAAGGGTCTGATCAAATTCGAAAAATAATGTATTTATTTTATATTTTTATAAAATACTACATGTTACAAGGATCGTAGGCATGTAGAGAACTCGAAAAACCGATTTATAACGAAGGAGATACGGCATTTGCAAGTTATACGATAATAAACGCTTTTATAAAAGAAATTTTATAAAAACTTATTACAATTCACCTCTGATATAAATGATTGGTTATTTTTCTCAGAAAGTACATATTTTTAGGATTCCAAAACATTAAGAATCATAATTTTTCGATCAATAACGAAGGAGTTATGGATTTTTCCGTGTTTACGATAATTAAAGTTTTTAAAAATAATATTTTAAACTATGAACAGTAAAAATCACTATTCATCTCAGATACATTTTGGAAAATACATTAGTTAGATAAAACTTTTAATTACGAAGACGTGCTCGAAAGAATCACTAAAATCAGAGTTAAAACGAATAAGATATGACTTTTACGAGGTTTACGATAATTAAATTTTTAAAAGTGTATGAACAGTAAAAAGTATTGTTCACCGGAGGACTTAAAATATGAAAATGTAATATTTTGATACATCATCTTAATACGAAAGCGTAGACATAAGAAACGGACTTAAAATGTGAAAGTTAAGCCGTTTTTACTAAAGAGATATCTATAAACGTTTTTCTTTATAAATATGATTTCACAAATACAAGTAGATGGTGATGTAGCTATATAGAATTATATATAGTATTAGTTATTTAAAGTACTTAGTACTCATACGACCTATAATTAATTAGGTTGCATTTAGGCTTATTCGTGTCGCATTTTTTGTTAGTGATTTACATTATCGATTCACTCACTTAAGGTGAGTTCATAGCCCCACGTTTTACATTTATAAAGATTTACAAGTTTTTGGGTAAGAAACATATGCATGTTTTACAATTGGACGCAAGTGGACTATTTACATTACGATTACGTGTTTGCCTAAGTAGCGATAACCCTTTGAGCCCATTATCATAAACTGTCAATTACTTGTTGTGAGCGTGAATGTAATAAATAGATCTATTTGGGATTGACATCCCCTTTCGGGTGAGTCAGGCTCACTATGCCGGTATGCCGAACAACAAACGTATACCATGTCGGATTTGGGATGTTGCGGGTTAGAACATCATCACGGGCAATGTTGGCAATTTATATTGCAATTCATACATGTCGAGCTTCAATGTCATGAGCTTAGGAAAACGTAATTACATTTTATGATGTCTGCATCTGTTGCATTATCATGGGGAAATCTTGCGGCCTACATTATATATTTTACAAACCTATGAATTCACCAACATTATTGTTGACGTTTTAAGCAATGTTTTCTCATGAGATCAATGAGGTACAAGACAAGAGATACATTGGTGGTCGTTATTTTGGAAGTCATATGTATTAAAGATTTGGTTGCATTACATTTTGGGGATATATTTGTTATGGACTAAAATCTTTATGTTTTGAACAATGAACAAGTGAAGTTTCAGACTTATGTAACAACAATTTGTTAAATCCAATGTATCAGTTTTAAATGACCTTTAAATGGTGTTCTTATATATATCTTTTGTTATTGATCTATGAAGTACCACCCCTAGACCCATATTCCGTTGCGACCCAAATTGGGGGTGTTACAACTACTTTCTACATTACACTCAACTCGAGATATGAACTCACCAACTTTATGTTGACACTTTTAAGCATGTTTTCTCAGGTTAACAAGTTAGACATACATGATGTGCATTGGAGTCTAGACTATAAAAGATTACATACATATGAAATTTCTACAAACAAATCTCGTTGTATTATTTTAGTCTTACATTATTGATGCAAACTTTGGAACCAATGTTATAACAAATTCAGATTTTGGTTAAAATGAGATCACTTTTCAAACGACTCATTTAGAGGTTGTTCTCTCATATCTTGTGCAATGTATTATGAAGTAACACTCCTGTACATATTTCTGCTGACACACTTTTGGGGGTGTTACAGATTGGTATCTAGAGCCCAAGGTTATAGAGACCAGGTTTGTATTTTTACTAGACCCATAAAACATTTACAAACATTGCATCATACAAAAGTTTTTAACTGGACATACATACACTATTTGTTTGCATTAGTTGGTCATACTAGATGCTTACATGATTAATATACATGTTTATATTATAGTAAGTATATTACTACTGGTCTTATATAATATACTTATATAAGTTTAATTTTGCTTGTTACATCAGTCATGTCGCGTTTATTGTGGAAACCTAAGATCGTTGTAGCTCTAGGTTGTTTAGACCTTTAATCTAGGATAATGATAACATAGGCGGAATATTCAAACATAGAATCAATATTATCATAAAAAGGTTTTACCCACATTTACCATAGCCCCAATAGTATTGAGAAGAATAATACGTTACATCAATGAACTTAACAGGGATCAAGAAAAACCTTGATTACCTTGAGGGATACACAACTCTTTTGACGTCTACTTCTCTAAAGACTTTTGTGTACACGCATTTCTGGATGTCTAAAAACCTATAACATGTATTCTTTATATACTAGTATATCTTGGTTTTTCAAGGAAACATAATAAATACAATAAGGAAACTAAATCTTTTAATCTTTATCTTTATTCTTCTTAAGCATATCTTTTAGTATCTTCTGATATCTTCCATCTTTTATAGAATATACTCCACCAGCTTGAAGAATCTCTTATTGTCGATTTAGGTCCTTTTCCTTTAAGTCCTTCTTGTTTCATTCTTGTTTTGTCTTATCAACTCAAATATAATTCCCAACAATCTTCCCCTAGTTGATAATGACAAAACCAAATAAGCACGAACTTCCCCTGAAGTTAATATACGAATGAAACTTCCCCTTAAACTACCAAGGATCTACAAGTTGCAAATCATCAAATCTTCTTCCCCTTTTTGTCAATATCAAATAGGAGACTAAAGTATGCAACTTTGATCTTCACAACTACGAACCCTTATATCACACTCTATTCAGCCTTCCAACAACTCAAATTGCCCACCATTACGCACCATAAGAAAAATAAACTTGAGTAGTAAAAACTTAAACTATCAGTAGTAATAATAACTAGCAGTAGTAAAAACCTTTACCTCGATGTAGCAAATAATTGGTTAAACATTTTAACATTAAGCTTCCCCTGAAACCCATATGTTAACCATTTCTTGAATCTTCAATTCTGTAGGCTCTTTGTAATGATCACTGATGAAGTACACTTGATATACCAAACTTGAAAATGAAGTAAAATCCCCTAAATTTGTTACTTAAGCTTGCACTGTTGTAGATTGAAAAATGGTGTAGAGAATTTGTGCTGATCAAATCTCTAAAAACACATCACCTCTTGAATTTATCCACATCGACATCTTCGTGTGACACTGAGCACTACAACGTAACTCCTTTAAGTGATAGTTAACCAGGTCCTCCAACCAACACACCTTTGGACCGCTGGAAAACTAGATAAACAAGTCCCAATCATAATTTTGGTATTCGTTCAGCAAAGTTATCATTGATATTCATGCAACCACTAACCCCGATTTCAAGGATAAAATAAGTAGACTCCTTCGTGAAAAACACTATGTCAATCTCAAATAAGTGTACCAAAATAAACTTCGTACCAATTAATTGTCAAACAATCCAAAAACAAGCCTTTTAAATGTTTAAGAACATTAAAATCAAACCTGTTTAGCTACCCCTTAAACGAAGCATCCTGTTCAATTTTGAAAGCAATAAACCAAAACATTCATTATGTGTGTGTTGGGGGTGGGGTGTTGGAACCAACCTGTTCCAATTTGAAAATCAAAATAACTTGATTTTCTGTGTCGTCCGATAACCACCCTGTGTGTGTTGTCCGATATCGACAACAACTAGCAGTATTAACTGCTTCTCGGACACCATTAGCAGTACAAATATTTTTCTCTCGGACGACATTAGCAGCATTAATCAACTCAAACAGTATTAACATAGCTCAAACAGTACTAATTTTGTAAGCAGCATTAAAATCATCTATGCGTTAAACAACAGTATTTATCAAATGTATTTTTATGTTACATGCATGACACAAACATCATCTCCATGCTAGTAATCATCACGATCATGTAGTTTAATTACCAGTTTGTTGTTGTCTTTAACCACTCTTCCAAGCCCATGTCCAACAAACCTTCTTCTTTTGAGCCTAAATAACACACGAAGGCAGTATTAAAACGTTTGTGTCCAAGTAGTTTTAACTTACAAGCCAACGAATAGTACACTTTTTAAGCCCAATCATCCTTGAATCCCACTTAGCAGTTGTAACTTTCATATGAACGAACCCAATTAACTGCTGTATTACTTCCTCCATTTACGTGCAATAACCCTTCAACCTTCTCGTCACCCTATCAAACACCATAAAAACAGTCATATTTATCGCACCACTCAGGACCTTTACAAATTGTTACTATCGCCAAGAATGATGCCATCATAATCACATCCAACACAATCAATGTAAACTTACATCGAACAGCTCCATAAAATATTGGAACTAGGGTTTGAGACCTCACATACACGCAACGACATCCTTTCATAACGAACAATTTTACGTAATCCTGCTTGTGCTCCTTCATCATCGATCAAATTAAAACCACAACAGTCATCATAACTATTGAATCCTCCTAGTTGTTGTAATCTTATGTTGACAGTTGCAGATTGATTTACATTCATTCTTTTGCAACAATCATACACATGGTTTTCGGAAGCATCTTTAAACATTTTCAAAACGTTTCACAACTAGACGTGGATCACACAAGTTCATTATCAAACCATGATCATCTAAAAACCTAAACAATCCATTAGGGTTTTGATTTATGAGCACAATTGATGATTCACTTAGCTAGCAAACAACGAATGTATTTTTGGGTTGTAATAAATCTAAAAAACAATAACGAATCCAAATCCCCTTAATCTTAAAGATCCATCTGCTTCGTTGTTATTTCTCATGGATTCAGAAAGTAAACTCATCAAGAAAACGGAATCCATACCATAAAGATTGTTTTACCGAAATAGGGGATTGATGTAATCCCTAACTTCACCGAATTCTAATATGTGAATTACCGAAAAAGAACGAATTCGATGTGAAGAAAACTCTTAATAGTAACAATGATTTATAAATCGTATTGCATACCAATTAAGGTAGAGAGGACGATCATAAAGATTGTTATAGCAATAAATCTTCAAAACCCTTGAAAACTTTTAACCAAAATCGATTCTTCTACAAAATTAGGGTTTTAGGGTTTCTTCAAAAACCTTGTAGATCCTAGATCAAGAGCCATGAGGCTCTGATACCAATTGTGGAAACCTAATGATCGTTGTAGCTCTAGGTTGTTTAGACCTTTAATCTAGGCTTGGGTACAGTCGATGGATGCTAGTGATACAGCCCGTTCTAAGGTGAGAGCACTGCAGACTACAGTGCTAGCACAGCAGACGGAGATTGCAGGGTTGCGAGCAGCAGACCGCACTTGACAGGCACAGCTTTTGGAGACACTGACACTATTAAGGACACTACAGACACAGGTGACAAAGCTCCAGAGTCAGCAGGGACCCGCTGGCGGTCCAGCACAACCTAAGATATCAGAGGAGGCCGGTAGTAGCTCTTAGATTTGTTATGTTGTAGCTATGATGTTTAGCCTACTAAATATTACGGGTTAACTCTCGGCTAGTAAGGCTGTAAGTTGTTTATATTTCATTTTGTAACCTAAGGGTAGTGATCATTTTGTATTTGAATCAGGTCATGTATGTTTCCAGATTATATACAGAAGAGATGTATTATCTCATGTCTGTAATCGAATTTATTATGAATGAATGTCGTTCAATTCAGTTGTATATTTTACTATGCGATGTGATCTCACTTTATTTATTGTGTATATGTCATGTCATGGTTACGATTTGTATGAAATCTAACGGGTATTATATTTTCTTGTGATTTAAAGAAAATGGAACCAAAACGAACCACAAGATCAACACCATCCGCAACACCCACCACCACTACCACTATGACTGATGCCCAACTTAAGGCACTGATCGACCAAGGCATTGCTAATTCATTGGCAGCACGTGACACTGACAGAAGCCGAAATGGCGAAGACAGTCATGATTCAGGCACGGGTGTAAGGAGACAAGCTCCTCCTGCTCGTGAGTGCACTTACCCAGATTTCATGAAATGCAAACCCCTATACTTTAAGGGTACTGAAGGAGTCATCGAGTTGACTCAGTAGTTTGAAAGAATGGAAATTGTGTTTCGTATAAACAACTACTTTATGGAAAACCAAATCAAGTTTGCCTCTTGTACTCTTCTTGGAAGTGCTCTAACATGGTGGAACTCCCATGTTAAGACTGGTGGTAACGATGTTGCTCATGCAATGACTTGGACAAACCTGAAAAAGAAGATGACCGACAAGTACTGCCCAAGGGGCGAGGTTAAGAAACTTGAGGGTGAGATGTGGAATTTGAAGGTTAAAGGTACCGATGTGGTAAGCTACAACCAATGTTTTTAGGAACTGGCATTGATGTGTACTAGGATGTTTCTGGAAGATTCGGATAAGATTGAGAAATATGTCAGTGGTTTGCCCGACATGATTCACGGAAGTGTAATGACATCTAAGCCAAAAACCATGCAGGATGCAATTGAATTTGCAACTGAGCTAATGGACAAGAAGATCCGCACTTTTGCTGAACGACAGAGTGAAAACAAAAGAAAGCAAGATGATAACCAACAACAACAACAGAAAAAAAGGCAGAACACTGGCAGGGCTTATGCTGCAGGGTCTGGTGAGAACAAACCTTACGAAGGATCTAAACGTCTATGCTCAAAATGCAACTATCACCATAACGGTCAATGTGCTCCGAAATGCCACAAGTGCAACAGAGTTGGCCATCTGGCTCGTGACTGTAGGAGTACTGCAAATGCCAACACTGCTAACAACCAAAGGGGCATCAGGGCAGGTCAGAAACCCACTTGCTATGAATGTGGATCCTAGGGTCATTTCAAGAGGGATTGTCCAAAGCTAAAAAACAACAATCGTGGTAACCAAGGTGGAAATGGAAATGCTCCAGCAAAAGTGTATGCGGTAGGCCGTATAGGGACAAACCCAGACTCAAACGTCGTTACAGCTACGTTCCTTCTAAACAACCGCTATGCTTCTGTCTTATTTGATTCTGGTGCCGATAGAAGCTTTGTGTCTACTACATTTAGCTCCCAAATTGATATCACACCATCTACCTTAGATCATTATTATG
>BQNB010123643.1:0-20063 GCA_026074375.1 Tanacetum coccineum
TAATTGGACAATTAATTCATCAAAGGGTCACCTATTTAAAGGGTTAATTACTCTTTTCTCTCATTTTAACAGAGTTACCTTTTACATCAAACCCTAATTTTTCCAAAGCTCTTTACTCGTTTCACTCACTCTTTGAATACTCGATTCCCTCTACCAGTAGTAACTCTTCATTGCGATCATCCACCAGCACTAACACTCAACCCCATTTACTAATCAACATTGGCCGCACTCAAGTATAGAGACGAACACAATAAGGTGGGTTACTTGGAAAAACCTAAAGGTAGTGATGATTATCACCAAGTCCTTGACTTCTTGAGGGGTTCGCACTTTAGGTATGCTCTTACTCATGACCCCATCATCTTTGACTCTTTGGTCAAACAGTTCTGGTCAACGGCTTCACTCAGGGCTCCTGAGTTAGACCCTCCAGCTATTCTGGCCACGATTGATAGGACTTCCTACACTATCACTGAAGACACTGTAAGGAGTCAACTTCAATTGGGTGATGATTGAGGTATTGAAGACTTGCCCATTGCTGATATATATTTGGGTATGGATACTCTTGGATACCCCACTGAAGGCAAGCTCACCTTCTACAAAAACAAGTTCTCACCTCAGTGGAGGTTTGATATGTGCTTAATTACACATATATTTTACCTTCAAAAATGAGCTTAAATAACCAAAAACAGACAAAAACTGCCAAATATATGTTTGTTTTGCATTTGTATTGTGCAGGAAACGGATATTCAAGAAAAGGACGAAAAACAAAGCCAAAAACGACAAAGCACAGGATGGAAAAGACAAAGTCAAATCGAAGCCAAAGTCAGTCAAATTCAAAAAGTCAACCCAGACAAAGTCAAAAGTCAACCAAGTGAAGAAAATACAACTTGAGGGACTAAAATTGCCAAACCTCAAGTTGTGTTACAGAATAAAAAGACAAGGGCTGAAATTGCATACCGGGTGAAGTATAACCTTAGGGGCCAGTTCTGCCAAACCCCTAAAGTTGTATCATAGAAGGGCGGAGTTTACAATGAAGTTTATGAGATAAGGAGGCCAAAGTGCCAACATACCAAAAACCATTTTTCCCGCAACAAAGGCCCAGATACAACTCCATACCGGGTGTATTTCCACCCATGTGTGTGGTGTGTGTGTGCAAACCTCTAAAACCCTGGGTAAGACATCTCTCCCTCCTCCACTATCACCATCTCCTCATGCTATTAATTGCCAAGTGTGTGTGTGTGTGTCATATTCCAGTGTGTGTGTGGCAGTGATTGACTCAAAAAAAAAGCACGTGAATGTGGAGTGGTGTGTGTGTTTATATGTGACCTCACAAACAAGCACACTTGGTTTTTCTGTCTCTGCAAAGAAACACAGAAGGAAAGAGAGAAGGAAGGGGACCACGAAACCCAGACCTTAATCTCGTATTAGTATAATAGGGCATTGTAACCCAAGAATAGGGAATCAATTTCTTAGTTATAATTTTAGCTTATTTGTATGCAATTTTACTTCTTAAAAGTCTTGTGTTACTCTTTAATTTTCGTCCTTAATGCAAATTTGGAGTTTTTAAGTCAATTCTTGAATCTCTGTATGTCTTTGTTAAAAGCATTATTTCTATGTGTTAAGTCTTATCAAAAAATCATCAACAGTCATTTGTCTTAACTCAAATAATAAGAATTTACGTAAAGTCACAAAAAAGTATACTCAATATTCAACTGCTTGTCCCGCGCATGGATGATAAAGCAGTTCTGTGTGTGTGCTTATGGACTTTTGCTGTGTGGTTTGTTTAAGTGTGTGTAAATGCTAGTGCTTGTAGGAATCTTTGTCTTAAAACCTGTTGTGAGCAAAGGGAGTTGTAAGTTTTTATTTTTCTTATTATGCTTATTTATGTAGTACTGTTATTAGTGCTTATTTGTTACTGATATATGCTTTATTTATGTTTATACGATGTTTAGTGGTTAATCTGCTTTGTTGTTATTTTAAAAGAGTGATCTTGAGACATTTCTTAGTAGTCTGTTAGATATGAGTAAAATGTTAGACTGATTTCGCTCTATTTAGTGCTGTTATTATTGATTAAAATATGCTTATAGTGCCTTAATTTGTTTTTGATAATCTGTTTTTAACTATTAGGATCAAATCAAGCTTGAAATAAGAAAAAAAATGGACTTGAAAACCTTTAAGGGGTGTTTGGAACACAGCATTACTACCCCATAGTTAGTTACTGTGTTTCTCTGAGTTGGGATTTTAAGCTTAGGCCGTATACTAAAGCTAGCAGTACTAACTCCTCGGTTAGTACTGGTAGTTAAACTCATTAGTTAGTACTGTGTTAGTTCATTTAGCTTATCAGCTTATTATTTCTGCTTATTTAAGATTTTCTTAGCTTTTTAGAGTAGATTAAGCCCATTTTTGTTTACTGTCTTTAGTAGAGCTTATTTAAGCTTATTCGCCTTTTCAAAGAAATTTTAATAGTTTATCAGTTTGTAGCTTTTTAGCTTATTCGCCATTTTAGTTTATTCTAGTTGCTTATTCTTATGCCTGAGTGCTTATTAGGGGTAGTTAAATATCTGTTTTAGCTTATCTGCTTATTTCTTGTCTCATTGTGTTTTGTTAAAACTAGCAGTACTAACTCTAAGCTAACAGTATTAACTTAAAGCTAGCAGTACTAACTCCAAGTTAGTATTGATAGTTAATACTGTTAGTACTGTGGTTAGTACTGCTGAGTTCTCTTGTTTAACTTAGTTTAATTACTTGCTGAATTTGCTTATTTAGAGTTAGTCTAGCTTCTTTGGTTTTGTCTTAAGTTTATTTGAGTTTATTTGTGTCTTAGTTTAAAAGCTTTAAGTGTTTTTATCATTTCTAGCTTTTATGCTTGTTCTCGCTCGTGTTCCTTGCTTATCTTTGTGTGCATTTGCCTATTAGGTTTATTGCCTAATCATTTTCTTGTCATATTCAAACATCGATTATCAATTCGTCATTCGATTTTTCATTCAAGCCTCGTTGGGACATAACGACCCGGAAATATTCTATACTACTTCCGGTTTCATTGATTTTGTGAATTTTGATCCTTGTTATATATTTATATTTATTTATATGTAAAAAGGAGTAAGAATACGCGAGTCAAAGACTTTTAAAAATAATTAACTTTTCATTTTTATTAAACCTAACATTCCAAAAATAGAAATTTCATTTCTTTCATATCCTTACCACTAAAACTTAATCTCATCCTAATATTACTAACACATAAATACATATACGTATAATTACTTACACAATTAACGCGAAACCGCTTCAATCACCAAAATCATTTCCTTGTCACTAAAAGTGAACAAAATGAACTCCACAAAATCCAACACAAATCCAATCCCAATGAGACGATCATGCTCAATGGATTGATTATCAAATCTCACATAACCCACAAAAACACATAAGACACGTATAAACACATATAACACATATCCCAGACATTGCAACAGATCCATAAGTCAACACTAATAGTTTGACTAACCTGCTCAAGTCATGGTTGTCACAGTATCCCCTCCTTTAGGAAATCTCGTCCCGAGATTTAACTAGCCGATTCATCAGTTCGCTCAACGAACAACTGAGGGTACTTAGACTTCATATAATCTTCGCGTTCCCAAGTAAACTCAGGTCCACGCTTAGAATTCCAACGAACTTTCACAAGCGATATTCTACTACGTTTTAAACTCTTAATTTCACGGTCCATAATTTCTACAGGTTCTTCAACAAAACGAAGAGTTTTGTCAACCTTAATCTCGTCCAATGGCACATGCAAACTAGCATCCGCCAAACACTTCTTTAGGTTTGACACATGAAACGTGTCATGTACTCCACTCAATTCCTCAGGCAATCTCAATCGATAAGCTACAGGACCGACTCTTTCAAGAATCTCAAATGGCCCTACATACCTTGGTGCCAACTTACCCTTTTTCCCAAAGCGAATTACACCTTTCCAAGGCGACACTTTTAACATAACCCGATCTCCTACTTCAAACTCTAACGGTTTGCGTCTATTATCAGCATAGCTCTTTTGACGATCTCTTGCCGCTTTGAGCTTCTCTTTTATCAATACCACTTTATCAGTCGTCTCTTGAACCAACTCAGGTCCAATCAAACTACTTTCACCAATCTCAGCCCATAAAACAGGCGACCTACACTTCCTTCCATACAATGCTTCAAACGGAGCACATCTTATGCTCGAATGATAGCTATTATTGTAGGAAAACTCAGCTAACGGTAGATGAACATCCCAGCTACCACCGAAATCAATTACACATGCTCTAAGCATATCCTCTAGAGTCTGAATCGTACGCTCACTTTGACCATCCGTTTGGGGATGATAAGCCGTACTCATATCCAACCTCGTCCCTAAAGCCTTTTGTACAGTCTGCCAGCATCGCGAAGTAAACCGTCCATCCCTATCTGAAATAATCGACACAGGAACTCCATGTCGCGCGACTATTTCGTCGATGTAAATCCTTGCCAATCTTTCCGTACTATAGTCTTCTCTTATAGCCAGAAAATGAGCCGACTTAGTCAGTCTATCAACTATGACCCAAATCGTGTCATGCCCATTCTTTGACCTAGGTAGCTTAGTGATAAAATCCATAGTGATCTTATCCCACTTCCATTCCAGGTATCTCAGGTTTGTTGCATAAACCCAAGGCCTTTGTTGCTCACCTTTACCTTTGAACATGTCAAACACTTACTAACATAAGTAGCAATATCTCTCTTCATTCCCGCCACCATACAAATCATCGAAGAATCATGTACATCTTATCCGCTCTAGATGCACAAGTAACTTATGACCTGTGAACCTTCATCCATGATCATCGTTCTCACACTTCCTACTAATGGAACCCATATACGGTCCATGAAATACAAACTCTC
The DNA here is from genome assembly GCA_026074375.1 of Tanacetum coccineum. Taxonomy (NCBI): domain Eukaryota; kingdom Viridiplantae; phylum Streptophyta; class Magnoliopsida; order Asterales; family Asteraceae; genus Tanacetum; species Tanacetum coccineum. The sequence goes on from BQNB010123643.1 coordinate 4,903, forward strand.
GTCCTCCTTCTTTTCCATATGTCAATCTAACCCATGAAGCCTTTCTGCGCGTACGTTCTCTTGCTTGAACGCCTCACTTTAGGCTGCCAATATCATTCCTCTTACTCCAAACTGAATGGTCATAGCCATCGCTCGAACACGTCTAGGTTTCACTCGTTCCTTTCTTCATAGCGCCTCAGTCACCACATTTGCCTTACCTAGATGGTAGCAAATTTCATACTCATACTTACTATACAATTTAATCCATAAAGTACAACCATCATCTGCTCTCTTTTCCATTTTGGGAGTCCAGAGTCCACGCAATTTCTGCTGCCCGTTATGTTTTCTCTATCCTTGGACGCTCACTTGGAGTAGCCAATATCTTGCTTCCCTTAACACTTGACTAGATAGTCATGGACATTGCTCTTACTCGTCTTAGTTTCACTCTCCATTTCTTCTCAACGCATCAACCACTACATTCGATTAATCGAAGCGTCACATAAATCATTCCTCAAAGTCTAGAAAGCCTCTTCTCGTTCTGCGCCCTACTCATACTTCTGATTCCTCTAAGTTAGGGAAGTAAGGGGTTTAACAATCTTAGAAAAGTTTGCGATGAAACATAGGTAAGTAACCTGCCAATCCTAAGAATAATCATATCTCGGATGGTGTCGTAGGTACTTCCAATTATTTCACTGATCCACACATTAGTAACCATAGCATACAACTTTCTCCTTCCTTAGTACAATTCCAACTCTAACCTGCAAATTAACTCCATGCTCCTCCTCTTAACAAACAACATTGGTGCTTCCTCACGTAAAATGAACCTATGGTCGTATGAACCTTCCGTCGTGCAACTCTGAAGTTGTTCAGAGCATTCTTGTACATTCCAAAAGGTGCTAACGATATGGAGACTTCGCGACTGGCGTCTGCTCCAGGAACTAAGTCTACGCGAAACTCAACTTGTCATTGCGGTGGTCATTGACAAGTCTTCCGGAAACACGTCAATAAAGTCCTCGGTACTACAAAAATACCAACTCATTTGATTCACCTACCTTAGTGTTCATTAAGGTTTTCACGACTCCTTGAGTACGTTCACCATGAACCAGAAGTATCTCATCACCTTTCAACGGTATCCTAACCACCTTCCCCGGACATACTATCCCAAAATTCCTCTTGGACAACCGGTCCATTCCCACAAGCACATCAAAGCTTCCACGACTCAACGGTATCAACTGAACCTTCCAAGGTTTATTAACAACGAATATGATTAACAAACGAATATCGAGTCAAAGGCTAGAATGCATATAGGAGATTCCCATATATCAAGTAGACGTGGATTATATGACATAAGAATCCTTTGAAAGAAAGGATACGTATATGCACCGAGTGAAAATGCAACGAAAGGGAAAACCAACAACGTACCACGACAAACGAACACAATAAAATCAATCAAAAGACGGAAATTCTTATACCAATTATCGACTTTACTCGAAAGACCAAATTAAATAATGTTTTTATAAAAATCAATTTAAATTAAGAAAGTCACTTTAAGTATAAAAATCATTTTAAATAATAAATAAAATTGTCTTAAATTTAATCTTTATAAAATTCATTCTGGTTGTCATAAAAAAATCTAGAGATGGTTTATCTAATGTATATCGTACCTAACACAGAATCACTGTTTAAACCAGCTTTTCTTATAAATAAAATAAAATTTATTAAACACTTAAAAATTTTTCTTATCCTATTTGTATAGACATTTAAACAATTCTTTTTACAAAGATCATTATAAACCAGATTTTTTCTCAAACACTAACACAATACTTCAAAGGGGGGGGGGGGGGAGTTTTATAATTAGACATCAATTATGAAATATGTTACTCAAACAAAGGACACCATAATACCAACAGGGATCGTAAAACATCGTACAGACTCTAACACAATTCTATTGTTTGAAAACAAAGAAATACCAGGAAACCATATTACTCAAAAATAAAAATCAAACGAACTCCGTATACAAGAAAACTCATGCAAGACGTTACGTACCCAAAAGAAAACGTAAGGTCTTATCCCAAATAACAATGGATCAACAGAGCAAACCTAAAAGCATCGATAACTAACACTTCGCCACACGGTTTACGAAAACCAATGGATATACAATTAAGGGAGTAAAGATCACACTAATATTTAGGAACAAGTAGTGTTTAAAAAACCTTTGATACTCATGCGAGTAAATCAAATGCAATGAAAGAATCTAACGAAACGCGGCTATATCTGAAAAAGCAGATTCCGAACAACCAATATACATTGAGATGTCGAATAGGAAAATCAGGTATCCTTACTAACAAAGTACGATGAAGGGATGTAAGCTTAGACTTAGGAAATCCAAACAAACAACCGAGCAAACAAGCAACCTCTATAATAGCAATACCAGCTTTCCGCAAATACCAGATAGCAAGGAAACTTACTATCTATACAACTCAGGTTAACATATCCTCCAATTAGGGTAAGAGAATAATTCTCTACCCATACTACCATCCTTATCATGAATACACATATCAATAAAAAAAACATTTACACTGCCATCTTACAACCAAACACAAATCAATGCAATCATGGTCACAAGTCTACGTGTGTGATGCCTTTATAATTATGTTGGCCACCATAATTATAAGTGTCTCCTTTCACACGTGTACTTACTTCCAAGATTACCCATTTCAATCATAATTCACATATAAGCACATATGCCACATTGCACATCTTAAACCACTCCAACTTAACACATAAAGGATGCTCCATTACATAACTACTTACTTATATCAAAATAAAATCAAAACGACATAAAGGAATGAAAATCTCGCAACAATTCCCAAAATGCAAAATATCTGAAAGAAATAATCAATAACAACATGACAGGGTAAAGGACGGGATAAACTTATGATGGGCCTCGCTTAGGTTTGACTTTGCCTCCGCAAGAATCACCCGACTCTGCGGGTCCAGCCCTATTACGCGAATTCGACAAACGATCAACTATCTTATCTCCTTCGGTTCCACAAGAGGCTCCTTATAACGCTTAAGTCCATTGGGAAAATTGTTCTCTAAACGAACGCAGACCTGTCATAATAGTTGGGGGAAAAACATAGCTAAAATACTAAGAAAGTAATACATATCATATCAGATAATGGAAGACAAAATAACTAAAATGACAACTTAGCAAAATACGAGATATATAAGCTATGCAAAAATAGAGGGGAAGCATAGCAGTTATAGCATTAAACACTTAAGCCCTAAATGCATCTACATGAAGGACCCCTAGGTTATAGTCTAGGCTCAACCACCTACATCTCTATAACCATAGGCTTTGATACCAATCTGTCACACCCCGCCAAGGCGGAAACGCGAGGCGTAAACAAGAATGGATATCATCACAACACATGGTGTCAATATAGAGAATACTAAAATGAAAACTAAAGTAAAGCAAAGACAGAAAGTGTCATAACAATACACAAAATTTAATGGTGTCTTTATTAATGAGAAAGATGTCTCGTCAATAAATGACATGCAGAACATAATCCAAACAATTCATGCTAACGCATTTATTCAAACAGAAAACATAAATAAACTCAAGAGCGAACTCCAATGTAATCCTAGCGGTCATTCTAGCCACTTCTCTTAGCTTTAATATCCTCATGAACCTCACCTGAAAATGATGCTTAAAAACGTCAACACAATGGTTGGTGAGAGTCATAGGTTTAAGACACACAAATCAATCCTTAAAAAAACAAAACAATTTGCTGCGATTAACATAACATATCATGGCAGAACAATTTAAGCTAGCTATCACATAGGCTATCATACAACTCACAATCAATCACAACGGGATGGAACGTGCCCACGATCCACATAACAAAGCCTGGGGTAATACATTACCCTCCGATCGGAATCACACAGTATGAACTATTATTTCAACCTTCCAGTTAGATTTAGAATGAGTAGAGTCACTACCCTACAATCAGAATCACACAGAAATGGGATCTTATTTCAATCCTCCAATTAGATTTGGAATAGGTAGAAGCACTACCCTCTAACCGGAATCACACAGCAATCACAACAACATTAAGCATATCACCTATAATAACCACATAAACGTTCATGCCTCAAGTAAAACCACATAATCGCAGCGATTAAACACATCCAAAAGACATCTTTGCATCATTTCCATCCCAATGTAAAACATTAAAAAGTGGGAGTTTTTTTTTTTTATTTATTTTTCTTTTCTATGAAACTTACCTGATGCTTAGGCTTCCAAAAAAACCAACAAAAAGCTTCACCAAATACATCACGGATAATCTTAAAAGATTAAGCACACAAAAGCTACCATCAATTAGCATTTCAACCAATATGAATGTAACCCAACTATGATGGATATCTAAGCTATCAACCATAATTCTATACTTGAATTGAAACCTTTCCAAACTACCAACATATGCCATTTACACTTTCACTGCTACACTTTATATTTTCTCAGTATTTGAGCAAATTTTATACTCACTTACGCTTCCAAAACCGAAACCAATTAAACACTTCCACCAATTCAAAGTCAAAATTCACCATGCTACATATATGTCCTATGAACCTCTCATAAGATCTCCCAAAGCCATTACCCTTTTACAAATAAACCCCTTTTAGAAATTCATTAATCCAAAGTGTCCAAAATTCATCTAGAATTTGACCTCCTAAAAGTATGGCACTAGCTAACCATTTTAGACCTCCTTTCATACTTAGCAAAAATTCTGGGGTCACACAGAATATATAAACTAACTTCCACGTGATTTTTAGCCTCTAACTAGATGTCTAAGTATTTTTTTAAAAATCAAAACTAAAATTCGTCATTGTTTTACACACTGATTTTGTAACGACCCTTTAACCCACTTCCCGACCATAAAAACTCACGAGGCCAACTTTTCTGGAAAGTAGACTCTCTGAGGTTATCTCCAGTATGTTGTAAATTGTTTATTTGAATAGTTATGAATGAGTTATGCTCGTTACAAAACTGCCTAAAATTCTGCAGTGAAAATAAACAGTAATTCGCAAACTTACCTAACGCAAGGTCAAATCTCGTAACCAATTAAACTAATGATCAAAAAATCATTATAACATATAAACTTCCAGAAAAATCAAAGCCCTAATTTATAAACCCTAATTTATAAACCCTAATCCATCAAGCTTAGATTACAAGAATTGAAAATTAAATAACTAGAATTAAACAAAGATTAGAAAATACCTTAACCAAGAACCCTAAAATTTTCTCTTCTTCTTCTCTTGGAAAATTCGGCCGAACAAATGAGGGTCTAGGGATCCTTTGTTTTTGTATTTATTAGCCTCCTAAGAGATCCTAGATAGAGCTTATTTAGAATTTGATTTCTAATACAACTCTTTTTTTCTTTTCTTTTCTTTTTTTTCTTTTATTCGGCCGGTTAGGCCTTTTATTTTTTTTTATTTTTTTTTCTATTTATTAATTACATAATTACTTGTATTTCCTTAAATTTTTATAAAAACCTTAACTAATTTGACTATACCTTTTTGCTTAAACGAAATTCACTAGACTTTTAAAAATAACTTTTAACTTTTCATTTTCAACCTAACTTTCCTAAAATAGAATTTTTACATTATTCTTAACTTACCACTTAAAATCTAAACCTATCTTAGATTACTAACACAAAAATACGTATACGTAATAATACTTACACATTTAACACGGAAACGCTCAAATCTCAATAATCATTTCCTTGTCACTCAAAAGTGAACAAAATGAACTCAACCAATTTCACCACCATTCCAATCTCATTGAGATGATCACACTCAATAGATTGATTACCAATACCTCACATAACCCACATAAACTCATATAAACACACAAAATCGCATACACCTTATATTACAACAGGCACATAAGTCAACACTAACGGTTTAACTAACCTGCTCAAATCATGGTTGTCACATCAATGGCCAAGTAGACATCACCATCAGAATCGCCTTTGGCAATGGCTACCTTAGCGGCTTTTTCATGTTTCTTTTCGTTATCCCCTTTACCTTCTCTTTCCAATTTGTTCTTTAACTTGTAACAATCAGAGACAATGTGACCAAGTTTCTTGCAATATTTGCAACTCTTATTTGAATATTTTCCGTAAGATTGTGATCGATGTTTTTTATTTTTATTGCTACTCTCACCTCGGTCAGAACTTCAGCCTCTTGCAACCAGCCCTTCACCACTTTCTGGCTCCACATCATCATCATACTTTTGTTTGGACAAGAAAGCAGATTTAACATCATCAAACGATAGTGTTTCACGGTTGCCATATAACATGATTTCTTTAAAGTGTTTGTAAGAAAGAGGTAAAGAAATAACCAGTAGTACGGCTTTGTCATCATCATCAATATCTACATCTAGATTCTCTAAATCAATGAGAATAGTATTAAATTCATCAAGATGATCTTGAACAGATGTACCTGGTTTCATACGAAAAGTGTAAAGACGATCCTTCAACTGAAGCTTATTCGCAAGACTCTTTGTCATGTAAAGAGATTCTAACTTGAGCCATAAACCAGCTGCGGTGGTCTCATGTATAACCTCCTGAAGAACTTCTCGAGTTAGAAAAAGTTGGATCGTAGCTAAAGCCTTCTCGTCTAATTTAAGCCAATCTTCATCTGACATGCTTTGTAGCTTGTGTGCTATACCCCTAAGGGCCTTCTTGTACCCATGATGTGTTAATACCGATTGCATATGAACTTTCCAAATAGCAAAACTAATCTTGCCATTAAACTTATCGATATCAAATTTGGTGACCATTGTAACATGGCTCTGATACCACTTGTTGGGAATTTGGAGCGTGTACGGAAGCGAAGATTAAACCAAAACAATAATCAACCAAACAAAGTTACGATAATAGCAAATAAAGAACACACACGATTTACGTGGAAACCCCCAATTTAATAGGAGAAAAACCACGGGCGACGACCACAAAATCCACTATATCAAAAACAAGAGTACAAACCTTCAATGGTATATAGGCCAGTTAAAGTATGTAAAAGAGAACTAAATATTCTCACGAGAAATCTTAAATTGGAGTACTATTAATAGAGGTGAAGGATTCGTATGTATGTTGTATGTTGTTTTGTTTTTATGGAAGAGAATGTAAAAGGTCTCTATATATAGAGAAGGAACCTAAGAAAAACTAGGATCCAATCCTTATAATAATTAGGTAATCATCATCTATTTCAAAAATAGGATAATGACTAATTAATACTTTATCCCAAATAGAAATGAAATCCTATAGTCCAAAAATAGGATGATGACTAAATAGGAATGTAATCCTACAGCTTTTGGGACACGATTCCAACAGCCTTTTTCCATGGATTTGTTCCGTGTGTAAAAATCTTGTGCTAAATTTTGCCACTGACTTTCCCACTGGTCGTTGACTATTTTCCCATAGTTATTGCCATGGGAAATCAGTCAGCGATAATTCCCACAGATTTCCTACAAAATAAGTTGTCATAAATTTTCCAAGAACTTTTCCTACTGCTATTTTCCCACAACCATTTTCTCACATATTTTTGACAAAGATCTTTCCACAGATTATCTGCAAACCATTTTTCCCCAGAATCATGACCATGTTTATACCTTTTTAAACTTATAGATTGATTTTGGCGTACTTACTAAAATTAAATAAAACACAATCCAACAATCAAGCTGAAGTAATCAAGCGAATAGAAACCACAAATTTTAATATCAAAATGTGCAATAGATACCACATTGTAATCCAACTACACAAGCATATATTTTAAAACTACAACCAAAATGGCTAAAAAGAATAAGTTATACCAGATCACTAGAATTGGTGGACACGGATGATAAGGCTTGCCAAATTTAAGTATAAGCAGAGGTTGTCATGTTCTCGCTCTTTGTTTATGTATTGATTTAATATCCATTACCTCTCTTTGTTTCACAACTGCTCCTCGTCTTTCATCATTTTTAACTCAACTTCTGATATACAACATCTACAAAAATGATTATGTCATCTCAATACTAAAGACACAATAGAACTTAGTTCAGTAACTTGACAACCTACTAACCAGCTACTTGACAATCTAGCAAGAAATGAATAAGTAAAACAAATATCTAAGATACTTCAAAAGTATAGCATATAAACTGTTTTGATTTATGAGTATGTACTACTTTATTTAGGACACATAATCATCTAGTATAACCGAATCAAAGCACACATTGCGTCAAGTAACCAAAAAATAATTTAGTTCATTTTACAAGTTGTTTTAAGTATTGCCTTCACCATTAGTATAATAGTCTAATGAGTTGCTTAATTTTTAAAGAGGTTGAACATAAGCATGTACCATCTTCATCAGAATAATATTCTCCTTGGTAACATAAGCTGTTAACTATATAGTAATAGTGAAACCTTGAGGCCGTAGTTGAGTTATCTTCTCTCTATCTCTCTTGCATGCCAAAATCTGTTGTTAAACATATCTTACACACACACTATCTTAATACCTAGCGCAACCACGCATTTTAACAAGTACTTTGGAAGTTTTTCATACGGTTTTTGAACGGTTTTGTAAGTTTCCGGTCGGTTTTTAGTACATTTTTGTACGTTTTCATAACTGTTAGAACAGCTTTTTTTACGTTTTCTTAAGTTATGTACTTTTTTTATTCGTTTTTTAACGTTATAACGTTTTTTAGTCCGTATTTCGGTATTTTCTTTTTCGTCCGTTTTTTGAACTTTTATATGTAATTTTACGTCCGTTTTATTGTTCGTTTTCACACCGATTTTTTACGTTTTTTCCAAATTCCTATATGTTTTTTTCGGGTTCTCCCAGTCTTCGTATATTCATAACGCTTTCTTAGGTTTCATGCGTTTTAAACATTTTTCATACGTTTGGTACGTTTAATAGCATTTTGAACGTTTTTCGTACCCTGTGTTTAAATGACAAATGCGAAGGGTAACATTTGTCCTTCCATCTGTTTTGCGTACGTGTTCTCATACGTGTTCAATTTCCATGGGTAAGCTATCTTCTACACACATCTTCTTCGTATCAATAGAAAACACAAGTAAAAACGAAAAAACCCATGGAAAACGGATAAAAAATGATAAAAACGTACGAAAACTTAGAGAAACGTGTAAAACTAATGAAAACGTACAAAAACGGACGAAAACATACAAAAACGTTCAAAACCGTATAAAAAGTCCAAAAACGGATTAAACGTACGAAAACAGAATCGCATAAAACGCACCAAACGTACAATAACATAAAAAGCGTAAAAAAATGTATAAAACGGATGTAAACTTTCCAAAAAGGCCAAAAATAACAATAGTAAAAATAAAAAATATATAAAGAAACAAAAAATATTAAAAAATAGTAATAAATTAATAATTAAAATAATAATAATTAATGCATGGACTAAATCTATGATATTTAGCAAACCATATGGACCATTTAAGAAACATGTATGAGGGTAGTTTTGGTCCATTTCAGGTATAATTCTAACTGTCAAAACAAACAGAATAAATTTGTCCAAGGAACAATAATCCGATACGGGGCATAAACTAACAATACCACAAGGAGATAGGAGATACCCAGAAAAAAATAGTTTAGGGATAATATTTTTGTTATAACCCGGACGAAGAACTACAGGGTACTATCTTATGGAATTAACTAAATATTAGTAACTTGTGATAACTATACTACACTATGACATATTCTCTTCTTATATCAATACGACTAAGAGTTTGCTTTACGAACAGATCTTCTAACTTACACTCATGACATTCTCTTGGCGTCAGAGCCTAATTGTAACTATGAAACGGACGACGTAAGAGGTTCGCACGACGTCAAATGCGAAGTTTTTCAACCATCTAAGAAGAGATACTAATTGAGTGTGTAAGTGATAACAAATAGGTAAAATACGCAAGAGAAGTGTCCTCTCTTTAGAAAAATACGCAGATACATTCCTTCTTTGAATGCATTATCGTGAAGTAGTACGATACTATGTTTAATCCCATCACTACTTATATAAGGCCCGAATTGGTTCTGTACTTCAAATAACGATATGAGGAGGGGCATATTACACTAGTGCTTTGGGAAATATGTATATACAACAATACTAATTTAACAAGACATACTTAAGATAATTTGTGGAGAAATTACCACGACTTTCACCTAGACATAATCGTTATTTCTTGTTGACTTTCCTTTGAAGTATAAGTTTATACTACGATCACGCATATTACACGGTCCGTACCACCTAAACCATACAAAACATCTACATAATACAATTGATTTGTCAGAAACAGACATTCGATAAAATCGTTTAGGATATACACACATAGCGACACTGTGTTTGTTCCAATATAAGAGGGTCATATCACTAACACCTGCACATACACTTTGTGATACTCACAATAAATAGTGGTTACGTTAATAAATAAACACATATTAAAGATATACTAAGTAATGTGGGAATATGTAAGTATACATAAACATAAAGACGATATCTTACTTGTTTAGAAATCAGTGGGTATTTGTGACACACTATATTTTTCCACAGATTTACATAATTGGGTAGGTTAAATATACGTGGAGAATATTACCCACGACATTCCCACTGACATTAAATCGTACATTTCTTTTCTTACTTTTTTAGATATTCGATACAAATGTTACTTCGGTTTATCATGAAGTACTCTATTTTATGGTACATGATGCGTATTTTATTTTAAATATTTATTTACTAAGTTTTAAATTTATAAAACTAGATTCACCTGACAAACGCACTAACGGGCAAGAACTGAAATCGTGAGTATGTGAAGAGTTGGTATATCCGAGGTCGTGCCAAGCGCTAAGTCTTTAATTATTGTTTTAAATTTGAATTGTATCACGTATTGTCAAATATGTTTAAAATTGATATTGATAAGCAGTAACAGGAAAGTAAATTGCCAGAAAGTAAAATTTGATAAAAGTAAACCAGAGGAAAAAAAACAATAGCTAGCCTACCAATTCATTACTACCGAAGTCACATAACAATCTTCGATCTCTATTCCAATACAAGCTGCACTTGTGTTCCATACTCCTATGCTCTATCTACTACTCCTCATAGCGACGGACTGTCGTTAACGTCTCGACTGACCTGAATAGATATAATTAGTACTCAGCCTACTCATTCCTGTGGCGATCTTCTCGATTAATGCTCCCGCCATAGGTTACGAAGGCTAGGGGCAACCAGTCTAGTGATGTAATCCGATCATGCTATCCGAACTTTTCGCAACCGCGTCAGCCTTCAAGAATTAATTGCTAATGCCGGAACTCAGAACTTGTCCATTTTGCGGGGGTAAAATCCCCCCGACCAATCTTCCTCGAAATTACCTCACGAAAATCCTTTTGTACAATGGCGGAATAATCACTCAACCCGGTTCATCTGCCTTCGTGCCTTTATAGTGTTTCTATATATTAATCTCAGAGTCGCCTAACATCCTAAACACAGTACTATTCATCCCTCTCTGACAAATGACGCAAGTTCCTATATCGTTGCCTCTTTTAAACGTACTATTTAAGTGATACGCACGCGCGTATACACTCATGAACTCACCAGCTTCCTCACTACTAACATGGATAGCTGTTAGCCTTATATTATAATGGACTATAGCGTAATTTCTTAATCATTAACATTCCATTAAAGAGTTTCATCCTAACCTAGTAACATTATTATCCCACTTTTAAATTTGGTAGTTTATCTAATAACAGGACTAACAGGGTCTAAACCACCCGCAATACTACTAAAACCTAGGGTTACACGATAGTCAAAAGGATATCTAACGAAACCATGATTTAACAGGAAACAAACATTATAACGATAGTAAATTCATAACTAGGCCAGCACTTGAAGTGCTTAGCCTCTCATGGCAACAACAAAGCAAGAATTAATAAAGGTAATCATAGATTGAAAACTCATAATTCTTACTGATGCAGTTTATGAACGATTAAATACAAAAGTAATATAAGTGTGATTTCCCTTGGACTTCTGGTGGAATTCTTTAAGCTTTCGAGGCCTTGGTCACCCCTTGAATCTCTGGTGGAATGGATGATGCTAAAGTGGCTGAATGAGGCCTCTATTTATAGATTACGAATTTGTTATGGCGTAACCTTGTAGAGTGATACGCCGTAAAGTGCTGACGAGGCTTTCCATGTTGTAGGTATAAAATATGTTACAACGTAACTAATTAGCCATGTTACGTCGTAACACTGACTAGGATGACTCGTCCTACAATAATAATGATGGTACGGCGTAAACCTTCCATGTGGTTACGCTGTAATCTTGCTAGGTAATGTGTCTTGCCATGAATACGTTACGGCGTAACACTATCGTAGGTGTTACGCCATAAACCTTCGTAAGAATCCGTGTTTTCTTCATTTTTACGTCCTTTTTCCTAAGTTATTCTGCACATACTTTCATTTTACCTAAAAACAAGGAAATAACCGTAAAAGTATCAAATTCAAGTATTTATAAGACAATGCAAGTATTTTTAGGCGGAAGATTGAACACTAAAAATATCAATATTGATGTATAAAAAAATCCCCCCACTTGTACTTCTGCTGCCCAAAGTAGACATGTTAGAATAGTTTATAACAGGATTTCTCTGATTTAACTCAAAGAAATGAATATATAAAAGACTTATGCTAGAAACATCAAAGCCGAACACCTTACGAAAAGAGGATCAAAAATCACTCAACTCTCAACTAGTCTAAGTGTTCATTTTTGGGTGATCGCTTAAACATAGTCATAGCATGTATTCTATCATAATCATGTGAATTTTACACAAATCTGCACCAGTTAGAATTAGGGTCTAAACAATTCTTAAAGGCAACATGGGTGACATGACACAAGTTTAATTGGGTGATATAAGGGTTAGGATAAACATGGGATAGACAAAAACATAAAACAAATAGTCATATTGAAAATATGCAGCGTAAGCCACACACCGCCCGCGGACACCGCTACTGGTCCATCCATAGTCAAATACTTAATAACAAAGTAGTGAAATCTGATACATTATCTTCACATGGGGTTTTAAGCAAGCACCTGAATGTTGAATTGTTTACGTAGCGTGCTAACCTCATACTTTCACTGGATGATTGCTTATAGTTGCACCATCCCCCATAATTACTAGGTGGTCTTATAGTTCTAATCACCTTTTTACTTAGTTGGTTTATTACCAACATCAGGAGTTTCAATCCACTAGAGGCTTATAGTTGCACCACCTTTTCTTTTCTTTCATTTTTTATTTTACAATACTCCTTTATATATCAAACATCCCCCTACTTGAGATAAACAGTATCAAACGTGATAATATCGTGGGGTCTTCCATGATCAAAATAATATGTCATCAACGAAAGTGCCAATCTTCGAACGTCAATTTTCCTAACAAGACTTAGGTAGTCCAAAAATTTTCAACAGAAGGTATATAATATAGACTGATTAATGTTGATAAGGTGAAATGTGTAATGAAACATAAAAATCTTGGGTGAAAACATTGATTGTGCATAAACAATGTGATCTAGGGGTATCTTGCATGAATGATGAGTGTAACAAAAGGGTTTTTATTACGGGAGGTCGACAAGTCAGTGTAACAAGTCGATAAACACACACATAATGGCTATTTGGGTGAATTCCTAAATGTTGCCTTCTTAAACCATCTATTCCTGCTAAAATTAGGTCTTGAAATGATGTACATGCCAAGTTTTAAAGTCTACAATACTACCAGCACACTCAATATTTTGGTGGATTTTTGTATAATGAGATGAAAACGGAACATCAGGCTTAAACCTCACCAAGTAATAATAAAGGGTAATGTGCATTCGGCAAAGATTAATTCTAGTTTAATAAGAAAAACATGTCAAAATTTTTAAAATTGTCACCATTTTTCAAAGAAAACTAAGAAATCAAAGGCAAGAATAGGTCAAGTGATAATTCTACTCGCATCCCCCCACTTGTTTTATACAATGTCCCTATTATACATTAAGGAAATAATATAAACAGAAATAGTAGAATTAGAATAAGAAACTCCCTTGAGCTTTTCTTCTGAACATACGAATTGTAATAAGCTGGCGGAGAATTCCAAAAAATCTCCATCTGGAGCAAGCTCATTTTCCCCTCTGATCATTAAAACAATCTAACAACATAAAATCGCTCAAAGAGAAATATACAAGAAATACAAACCTAACTCACTTTCGTAGGAATCACGATTGCATTTAGCATATGCAACAAGCCTTTTAAACCACTTGGTGGCCCAAGTGGACGAGTGAAGTCTCGTGAGGGTTTCCAAAGAACATACCCACAAAGTTCATTTAGATTTACAAGGTTTAGCAATGCGTTAAAACTTTATTTTAAGGTTTTTTATAAAGAGGTTACGGCTTAACTCCAATGGTTACGCCGTAATCATGTGGTTTTTTAAAATTTTATAAGTTTACGGTGTAACCATGAGAAAGGTTTACATCATAATTGAATAGATTACGGCATAACCATGTATGTTACGCCGTAACTGCTGCTAAATCAGCAAATCTACCACAAAATTACGGGTTGAGTCAGTCTCGAAAGTTGCCTCCTGGCTGCTAGAACCTGCAAAATAAAGTAAAACATGCAAACCAACTAATATGCGGAAAATGAAATTTATTGATAAAAACACAGGTTGTCTCCTGACAAGCACTTTTGTTTATTAATGAGTCTTTAAGTTAAACTCATGCCCCACTACGTTTCGTCGTATGACTCTTTCTCATCGTCATTCCCGAAGATTTCTTCCATAATTCCAGCTCTTATGGTGGCAATATTTCCCCTAGTCCTACATAATTCTTCCACTTTTGAATTTTTTATTTTTGTTTAAACTTCTCCTGGACCAACGCTATATCTAGTAACTTTGACCTTTTCAATTAAAATTGGGGGTGGTTTGATGTAGGGCATTCCCAGCAATATGCACTTCCTTTCCTTGTATTCTTTGTCATCTGAATCAATAAATCCGTCATATAATGTTGGTTTAAGGTAATCAATAATTCCTTCTAAATCATCTTCATCTTCATGCGTTCCCTTGAACCATTCATCATGTAACTTGTTTATTATT
>BQNB010123646.1:0-20063 GCA_026074375.1 Tanacetum coccineum
CAAACACGGGCGAATGAAAAATCCATATTCGTCCCCCGCTTTATTGCTAACTGTTTTAATGTTGGATGCTTAAAGATGGAGGTGAAGGTACCTGGTTCTAGCTGACTCATAGATTCATAGCCACATGCTCATACCCGACAGACAAACATAAAGACATCATGAAAGCTTAAGTACATGTTTCAAGACTTCCGCTACTCTGATACCGTACGTCTTTCTTAAAGTGACAAAGTATTAAAGTCAAAGAATTTCAAAGATGTTTATGTTACTCTAATACCGAACGTCTTTCTCGAAGTGACGAAGTGTTAAAGTTAAAGAATTTCAAGAAAGATTCAACATTAAAGCTTTTCAAGTCAATAAATCAAGAAAGATATGAGCATGTCGGTCCAAAGTCTCAAGTTTCACAAGATGGCAAAGTTCATTAAGATGGCGAAGAGATTATGCTTGGTTGATGATCTCAAGATGCTCAAGATCACATTCTCACATACAAGTTAAAGATAAAGGAATAAGCTCGATCCTAAAGTCACTAATCACTACAACATATTCACAAGAGTAAATCATGAAATAAAGTTTACGAGCTGAAGACTAAAGATGAAGCATAGTATGTTAGGTTTAAAGTTTTGTAAATTGGAGTGACCTCCCTTAGGGGGAGATTGTTAGAAACAAGAAAAGTATCGGTCACTTCCAATATGTATTAGTCTTAGCCCGTAGTTAATCATATGTCAAGTAAAGTAATCTAATATGGCCTAAGGCCCATGGAAAGCCTATCTAGGTCCATGGCCGGCCACATCTCATGTATAAATACCCTCTCCATGCTTTGGAGAGGGTGTTGGTTGGTTTTGTATTCTCATTTCACTTATGAATTACATGTTTCTTACTTTCTCTCTTTAGAAAACATCATTCCTTCCACTTTCTCTCACTAAGTTCCTTCCCATTTCATATCAAAGATTACTTGTATTCTTCAATTTTCATCCGTATACGTACATTTTCATAAATTTTTGAACATTTTCGTACGTATTCATACATTTTTCTATTTTTTTGTCTGCACGTTTTCGTACATCTTTGTTCGGCTTGCTACATTTTCATACGTCTTTATCCTTTTTTCTTCACTTTCGTTCATTTTCTTACATTTTGTACGTTTTTATACATTTTCATACATTACGTTTTTCTACGAAAAAAGCATATAAAAACGGATAAACATATGAAAACATTCAAAAACTTATAAAAACGTACAAAAACGTATGAAAACGTACGAAAACGTATAAAAACGGATGAAAACATATAAAAATTGATGAAAACGTATAAAAATAGACGAAAACGTTCAAAAACGTATAGTATACAAACGTACAAAAACATATA
This sequence comes from Tanacetum coccineum, assembly GCA_026074375.1. Lineage (NCBI taxonomy): Eukaryota > Viridiplantae > Streptophyta > Magnoliopsida > Asterales > Asteraceae > Tanacetum > Tanacetum coccineum. The sequence goes on from BQNB010123646.1 coordinate 1,357, forward strand.
AAAACGTACGAAAACGTATAAAAACGTATAAAAACGGATGAAAACGTATAAAAACGGACGAAAACGTGTAAAATGGACAAACGTATCAAAACGAACAAAAATGTATAAAAACAGACGAAAACGTATAAAATCGTATGTAAACGGATGAAAACGTACGAAAACGTGCAAAAACGTTTAAAAATGTATGAAAACATTCAAAACGTATAAAAACGGATGAAAACGTATAAAAACAGACGAAAACGTATTAAACGGTCAAAAACGTATAAGAACGGATGAAAACGGACGAAAACGTAAAAAATCGTAGAAAAATGTATAAAAATGGATGCAAACGTAAAAAACGTACAAAACGTGTAAAAACGTATGAAAACGTATAAAAACGAATAAAAGCGGATGAAAACGTATGAACCTCCAAAAAAACTTTTGACCCGCTAGACCCGTCTAATCCCGTTGGGTGATCCATCTATTATTTTAAGGGAGACCCATTGGGAGACCCAACTAGACCTATCTATAATATCAAAGGAGACTGCTAGATCCAACTAGACTCATCTATTATATTATGGGAGACTCAACTAGACCCATCTCGTTTACCCAACTAGACCCAAATTTAACCAATGAGTCTCAAATTGCCACTGGTATGTGCTTAATTACACATACCTTTTACCTTTAAAAACGAGCTAAAATAATCAAAAACGGACTTAAAATGCCAAAGATACGCTTGTTTTGCTAAATGAATTGTGCAGAACGGATCAACCAAGAAAAGGACGAAAAAAACAAAGCCAAAACGACCAAAACAGGAGCTCAATGGAAAAGACAGTGAAAAGACAAAGCCAAATCAAAGCCGGAAAGTCAAACCCACCAAGTCAAAAAGTCAACAGAAAATTCAACTGGTCCAAGTTCAGAGTCAACCCCCGGGGCCAAAGTCAAAGTAAATATAAGTATAGGTCTGAAATAGCCAAACACCTAAACTTATTTATAAAAGGAGAAAAGACAAAAAGAGAAGACAAGGCCTTTATTTTGCAATTTTTCAAAGTAACAAGAGTAGTTGGGCAAAACTAACTAACTTGCCCACCCCTAACTTGTACTCCACAAGGACTAAATTTTGCAAAGAGATTATATAACAACATGGGAACTTTGTTTTGCCAAGATTCCCCAAAGTTATATACCCAACAAGGAACCGGCTGGGGTGCAATAACAATATACACGTTAAGGGGCCAACCTTGCCAAACTCCACAAAACTTCCCCTGTTATACTCCCAACTTACTTTCCCGCCCTTTTTGAACACAACCCAAATCAACGTGGGATCACCACACTTCTATTTTACCCGAACCCTTTTTCCAACCCATGGAACCAAACTCGCTCCCTCCTCCCCACTAAAACCCAAAAGCCTAATTGGCAATCCCACTATCCCAAGCTTATTTCAACGGCTGTGATGGATTTTTGAAGAAATTAAAGGGCCAAGATTGTTTGTTTTCCCCCTCTCACACAACAAACACAAGCCTCAGCTTATAAAAGAAGAAAAAGATAGAAGAAACGAGTAGCTTTTAATTTTCAGTTTGCACTTTTCTTATTTTTCTAGTATTTTCTTTAAGTATTTTGTAATTCAGCTTTAAGCTCTTGTACTTTTCATTCTTAAATTGTACTTTAAATTTCCAAGCCTCATTGTCTTTAAATTTCCATTCTAAGAAAAGTCGTTTTTTCATCAAATAAGCTCTTAATAAAGCCGATTGAGCTTATAACTGTGCACAAATTATCAAATATGATTTAAAATTCTGTTTAGATCATTAAGTTTTGTTTCATAAATATCCTATCATTTCACATCAATAATGAATGACTTGAGTTGATTTGAGCTCAATTTGGAGTTGTAGAGGGGCAATAAAGCTCTTGAAAGCTTAATAGAGCTTTTAACTCCCGGTTCAGAGGCAAGGTGCCATTAAGGTTTTACAAGCTTTGTGAGCCACTCACTCTACAAGAGTGGCTAGGTCTGAGACTGTTTCTAAATTTCAGGTTTAGCCTTTTTAAAAATCATTTTATAAATATTCATAGCTTATTTACATTTTGCTTATTCCTTTGAAATCTATCATTAATAATACTGTTCAATTTTAACTTTCAGTTAGTATATAAATTGTATTTTAAGTTGGATTAGTTTAAAGTCTTAGCTAGATATTTACATTTTTCAATTCTGTCTTAAAAATTAGTTTAGGCCAAGTAGACGGTAACTAGCATTATTTCCTCTTAACAAGTCCAGTGACTTTTACAAGCTAAATTGCTTTATTAAGGTCATTTTGAGTGAAAGTGGATAAAAAGTATTTAAAGTTTATAGCTTAAAAATGGATTTTAAATGCCACCTTGGTTTTGACATTTTAGAAATAAAGGGGTGTTTTAGGGATAGCATTCAAATTGGGACAAAACAAGTCTAGGATGGGTTATACGGCCCATTAGTTTGGGTTTAGGTTGAAGTTTTTAAGTTCATTTAAGCAAATTTTTAAAAAGTTTTTCAGTTGAAAAATTGTTTTTATTTAGGTTGCAAATTATTCTTGAAACAGTGAGATATTTTTGACACCACCAGTGGCTTATTTTAGTATAAAAGCAACTTGGTGCGAAAGTAGACCTTCAAGCATGTCAAAAAGGATGTGTATTGTGACTAAAAAAAAGCTGTCAAACAGGCCTTGTTCTTTTGACATTCTTGGGTCCCAATTCCTCCTAAGTACTATTGGCACAGTTTCTAAAAACCAAAAGACCTTTTTCACCACTAAAAATAAGCAAGTAAAAATGGTTTTTAAAAGTCCAAAATTTGTGCACAAGTAGTTTAGCTAGAGTAATTAACTCAGATTTTTAGTTATCTTTTTAATTTGAGCTCATTTTGACAGCTCAAAATAAGCTGACAAATAAGCTACACAATGTAAGCTTAAATCCTCCCTCCAAGGTAATGCAAAGGGAGATAGTAAGCCCCTTTTTCTTTGGCTCTTAGAGCATTTAAGCCCAACTTATTGGCTTATTTCAAGAGCCAATAAGCTCCTGTATAATTCCCTCAAAGAAACAGACTTAAGATAAGCACATTTGTTAGGCTTATATATAAAGCCCAAACAAAGCCCCTATGACTGTTTTTGAATAATTATGGCTAGGTATGGCTTATTTTTCATTATAGGCTTATTTAGCTTTCTGAAATAGCTCATTTCACATTCATAGCTTTTCTTAGTTTAACTAGAAAAAGTGTAAGCTTATTTACCTTTCACTTAGCATTATTTGTCAAAATAATTTAGTCCAAATGTTAGTTTTTAGCTTCAGTCAAAATTAAAGCTTATTTTTTAAGCTTATTCTTTAGATAAAAGTGAAAAGTGCATTTGTTTCAAGTTGTGTAGCATAAGCCCCTAATCAGTTGAAGTTTAAGTTTATATGTCATAAAAATTCACTTTTTAATAAGCCAAAAAAATAAGCCAATGTCGTAGTGTTGTGTTTTGTCACTTTTCCATAGTGCAGGGTTACACGTTTTAACTAAAGTGTAAATTTAATAAACTTTGCCCGCCTACCCTTTAGTTTAGATTTGTACACTTTCTACCCTAGAGTTTAAAAAAAAAAAAGGGAAGATACTTGTCCGGGTGAGCAGACACGAACCCCGAGACCAATGCAATACATCCCCTTTAACTCCCACACACACTACTACTACTTGCTTCCCTAGGGTTCTTCTCGTATAGGACACGAAGGGACTAACAAGCAATATTTATACACATTTTGGCCTAATAAGCCCATAAGCTGTAAAAGCTTATTCTCGGGCTTATTTGATAAGCTGTGTGGAGTTTGGTATTTTTCGTAGGACTTTGATAGTGTAAAGTGTTTTGTGTAAATTTTTCAGAATTTTTTGTAAACGTTTAATATTTTTTATCATTTAATTTAGTTAAAAGTTTATTAAATTCATAATAAATACAAAAATAACGAAAAAAAAATTTTGCTTTTTAGAAAATTTTCTTTAGACATCAAGTTTGTAGAAATAATATAAAAATTTTCGTAGGGTCATTTTTATAACTTTCATCGTTTTTAAAGAAACGGGGCCAGGGTACGGTATTTTGTTTTGGACTCGTTTTTGGTCAAAACGAACACCGTTTTTCGTCCTAGTCATATTTCATATCTTCCTAATTAGACCCGTAAGGTAGATCTTAGAATTGAAAAATATACCGTAGAGGTTATTTTTAAAGATTTTAAGTTATCCCCCACCCCTTTTGTACGGGATTCGGGCCTTCGTTTTCTAGTTTAAATTCATAATTTTTAGGTTTTTCTTAAACGTTTTAGTCCGTTATTGTTTAATTTGACTTTTTCAACCTCCCAAACTCATTCCTTCCTTCAAACTCAAATCTTCGATCGTATCGATTTACCATTCCAGCCTCGTTGGGGATTTACGACCCGGGAAAGCTCTATACTACTTCTCGGTATCATTGATTGTTGGTTTTTACACTTCTTTATATATTTTATATTTTATTATATTATATATATTTACGGTGTGAATCCGGCACGATCAGCCACCTCTACCGCCATCCATTGAAATGAAACGTTATAATCTAATTAAACTGTGAAAATGCTTACACCTACACCCAAATGCATCTTGTAACTTTTGGTCTTGAGTTTGATACTATACACTTACTTTTTAATATGGTTGATCATTGGGGAGGTAATGAAAAACATACCCCCTTAATTCGTCATTGGGTTGCGTAGTTAGTGTCAATTTGAAATTTGTCGCACACTTGTTGGAGATTTTCTTGAAATCAGTATCTTTACTCTTCAGAATTTTTTTGGGATACCAATATGAACTGTCGACATCTTGTCTCCTTCATACCTCACTCTAGCATGATTGGTTATTGTTTGAAATATTTCACAAAGGTTCTTAGATCTTGCAATTATTGCATATTAGTGACAAGTTATCCTTAAATTTTAGCAAAACTATAGTTGATTTGTAGTTTAAAAATGCATATTTCTTTTAAGATTATTCACATTAATTGCAGTAAAAGTGTTAGCCTCACAATATTGAGTCGAACATGGAAGCTCGGTCACTCAGTCGGGAAGACTTGGTCTTTATATATTTCACGTTGCAATAGGCTAAGATAGGGTAACGGGCTCACATAATGTAATCAAATTGTGCACATGTTGCGGGCTAAAGCCTAAGTAATCCCGAGCCCGGCCCGTAGAAAGCCTATAGGCGTATAAACGTTATGGTGGAAGTATAAATACCCCTTCTCTACAATGGAGAATGGTTAGTTGTTCAATTGTAAGAATTGGTTTACACATAGCAATCCAAACACCCTCTTTTCTTTTCTCCATTTTCTTCATCTTCTTCCTCCTTTATTTCTTACATTATTTGCGTGTATGTTTGTTATTAAGTAAGTGATCATGGTTTGATATAAGGATAACATTTGGTATCGAGAGCCACAAAGTGGGTTTAGTGTTTAGATTGTGGTTTAAATAAGCTTATACGACAGCTTATACAAGCTTGGTTGCGGCTTATTTGTGGTTTTTGTACTTTCAAAACTTATTTTGATTTTCGGCTTACTTTTTGTTGTTTGTTTTCATTAGAACATCATAGATAAGGTTTTTACACTTATTTAGGTACTTATTGGTTACTTATAACAGCTTTTTCAAGTACAAAAATCTGGGTTTTTTGTTTGAAGATTACGAAATAAGCAAACTTTTTTATGAATGCGAAATATGACATGAAGGTTGCGAAATAAGTAAAACTTTTAATCTTATGATTTATGTTTTCATTCTGCGATTTATGTACAGGTTTGTTTCTGCAAAATATTACATTTTTAGGAAACAAAACTCTGCCCAAATTTCATTGATTATGCGAAATATATTTTGACATAATCCTGCAAAATATGTTTTGACATAATCCTGCGAAATATGTTTCATTTTCTTGCGCAAATAAGCAATTTCAATGCTTTCACTGAATTTCATTTTCAATTCACCGTTTTTGATAAAATTTGGCATTTTCGGTTCAAGTTGATATAAAAGTCATTTTCAGTTTAAAGTGAGAAATTGGTCAAAATTTTGTAAAATCCCGTGAAATAAGGTTCTTATCTTACGGTTTTAGTGTCTGATTCATTGTTTCTACTTCCTCATTTGGTCTTCAAAGACAAGTAATTCTTCAATAACAAACCACATCTTCAATCACTTTACCTGCTTAAGATTCTTCACAATTATCTTCACTTCATAACAAACATATCATTCATCATGACTACTTCAATCACAACAACCACAACAAATAGTCAAATGCATAATGACATCATGGCAGCTGGTTTAAGAGATCATCCATCAATTCTTGCAACGGGAAGATATGCTCAGTGGCAATCACGTTTCATGAGATATGTTGACACAAAGCCAAACAGTGAAGCACTAAGGAAATGCATCCTTGAAGGTCCGTATGTTTTGTTTGAAATCAAAATTCCAGGTCAACCTGCAACAGACGATTCTCCAGTGGTTCCAGAACGAACAGTTCCAGAGACATTTACAAATATCTCTCCTGAAAATCGTGCTCATTATGATGTTGAAGATGAAGCAATTCATTTAATCTTGACTGGAATTGGAGATGACATTAATTCAACTGTTGATGCTTGTAAAACAACTAGAGATATGTAGGTAGCCATTGAAATACTACAGCAAGGTGAGTCACTTAACAAGTAGGATGTCAAAACTAATCTGTTTTGGGAATTTGGCAAGTTTACTTTAAGAGACGGGGAGTCAACTGAGTCTTACTACTCAAGGTTTTATAATATGATGAATGAAATGGTAAGAAACCAGTTGGAAGTTGCTAATATGCAAGTAAATGTTTAGTTTCTTCAACAACTTCAGCCAGAATGGTCAAGATTTGTGACTGTTGTCAATCAAACCGTTGACTTAGACAAAGGCTCATATCACAAGCTATTTGACATTCTCAAACAGTATCAGAAAGAAGTTAATGAAATCCGTGATGAAAAGATAGCCATGAATGCAAATCCACTTGCACTTGTTGCTGCTACACAACAATATCCAGATACGTATTATCAATCGCCAAAATCTCACAAGTCATATGCCCCAACATCAAAACAATCATCTTCGACCTAATCTCATGTAACTACCAGAAACAAAGGCAAAGAAATAGCCAAACCTATAACACCTCCATTTGAGTCAGCTTCTGAAGAAGACAGTGATCCAGAACAAGCTCAGAGAGATAAGGAAATGCAGAAAAACTTGGCAATCATTGCAAAGTACTTCAAAAAGATCTACAAACCTACCAACAACAACCTCAGAACTTCTTCAAACACCAAAAACAAGAGTATGGATACTTCTCCAAGACAAAGGAATGAATTTTAGATTGGGCAGTTTGGGAATCAGAGGACAGTGACTGTTGCTGGGCTAGGAAGACTGTAGAAAGTCAGGTAGTACAAAAAACTAGGATACAATGTTTCAATTGCAAGGAATTTAGGCATTTTGCTAAGGAGTGTAGGAAACCAAAATGTTGGGACTTAAAAGACTTCATGGATTCTTAGAAGTTACTACTGCTTAGGTACATAATGGAAATTATGCTAAGTGGTTAGTACTGGTAGTATAATGTTACCACGGCTAGTTACTACTGTTAGTATAATTAGTACTGATAGCATAAAGTTACTACTGTTAGTTGAAGTTAAGACTGCTTAGTGTTGAAGACTAAAATATAAGCTAAGTAGTTAGTGCTGCTAGTAGTAAATGTTAAGACTGCTAGTACAAGTTACTACTGTGAGTATATATTAGTACTGCTAGTACTAATATTACTACTGCTTGTGTTTATTAGTGCTGCTGGTGAAAGGATTATAACTGTTTGAAGACTTTTTACTGTTAAGAGGATAAAGACAATTTAAAGAGATAAAGATTGTTTGGAGTATAAGAATACTTGTGAAGATAAGTATTGAGATATTTATGTACAAGATATACATAATGTATTTATTTAAAAGATTACGTTTATGTTTAGAAAAGATTAAGATATCTTAGGAATGTATTGTAAGCCGACTAGGACTCCTTAGTCTATAAAAGGAGGCTCTAGGGCATTAGTTGAGATATCACATCATCAATCAGTTTTGCATATAGGTCTTCATAGTTGTCAAAGTCAATTAAGAAAAGCTTCAAGGTTGTAAACCCTAGTACTAAGTGAAGAGTACTCGTATTATTGATCTAATAATATTGGAGCGTTTGGTTATATCTTTGTTTGTTTAAGATTACTGTTTTATTCATAATACTTCTAGGTATTAAGGTGTAGATTCCGCATACACTTTAATATACATACAAAGTTTCTACAACAAGTTATTTTGGATTTATCCAATGTAATTTAACCTTAGACAACCTAAGGAATCGATCTAGGTTTGGGATCAACAAGTGGTATCAGATCTTTGCTTTGAGAAAATTTGATCTAAAAGACATGGAGCTTGAATCTACAAATAGTGGTCCTACTACAAAGCTTCCCATACTCAAACTGGGTGAGTATGAGATGTGGGTTATAAGGATTAAGCAGTACTTCCAGATCCAAGACTATGCACTCTGGGAGGTGATAGAAAATGGTAATTCATGGGTGTCAGTACCACAAACAACATAGGAGAATGGTACATCAGTTACAAAGATGTTTATACCTGTAACTGCAGTAGAGAAGACAAATAAAAAGAATGATGTCAAGTCAAGGAGCTTGTTGCTGATGGCTCTTCCCAATGAACATCAACTCACATTCAGCCAGTACCCTGATGCAAAATTAATGTTTGCTGCCATTGAAACAAGATTTGGAGGTAATGCAGCTACTAAGAAAACTCAAAAGATACTTTTGAAGCAGCAGTATGAGAATTTCAGTGCAACAAGTGCAGAGTCTCTTGACTCTATCTTAAATAGGCTATAGAAGATAGTCAGTAGGCTTGCTATTCTGGGTGTGGTTATTGCCCACGAAGATTTAAACTCAAAATTTTTGAGTAGCTTACCCCCTGAGTGGAACACTCATGTAGTTGTGTGGATGAATAAGCCTGAGGTTGAAACCATGAGCATAGATGATTTGTACAACAACTTCAAAATTGTTGAACAAAAGGTTAAAGAAAATTGTTGGTGGAAGCAGTGGTGCTCAAAACTTGGCCTTCATGACTGCTCCAAGCACTAACAGTACTAATGATACTAACACTGCTAGTCCACAAGTTAGTACTGCTAGCCCTAATGTTAATGCTGCTAGCCCACAAGTTAGTACTTCTAGCGTCAGTGATAATACTTTGTATGATTTCATGGTTGAAAATCCAAATGGTTCTAATGTCCTACACCTGGACTTAGAGAAAATTCATGAAGATGATTTAGAAGCAATGGATTTGAAGTGGCAGCTCTCTCTGCTAAGTGTGAGGGCAAAGAAGTATTATCAGAGGACAGGCAAGAAGATTTTCATTAATGCTAATGATATTGCTGGGTATGATAAATCCAAGGTTGAGTGTTACAACTATCATAAATTGGGACACTTTGCTAGAGAATGTAGAGCACCAAGAAGCAAGAAAAGTCAGTTCAGGAATCAAGACAACACCAGGAAGCAAGGAAACAATGAAGACAAATCTTCAATGGCAATGTTGGCTATAAATGGTGTAGGTTTTGATTGGAGTGACATGGCAGAAGAACAAGTTCAGACAAACATGGCTCTAATGACATTTTTAGACTTAAAGGTATACACTGATAAAACTTGTCTGAAAAAACTATGAAACTCTTAAGAAACAGTGTGATGATTTGCTTGTTAAGCTTAATGAATCTGAATTTAAAGCAACTACTTATAAAAGAGGTTTAGCAACTCTAGAAGATCAAATTATCACATATAAAAAGAATGAGGTTCTTTTTAGTGAAGAAATAGGAGTTCTTAAAAGAGATGTAGCTTGTAAAGACTATGAAATAAATGTGCTTAAAAGTGAGCTTGAAAAAGTTAAGCAAGAAAAAGATGGCATTGATTTTAAAATTGAGAAATTTGATAAGGCCTCAAAAGATTTAGACCAGTTGTTAGGAAGTCAGATAACTGACAAATGTAAAAAGGGTTTAGGATATAGTGCAGTTCCTCCACCACACCCTTTAATCTATAATAGACCTAACAAGCTTGATCTGTCTTATTCTGGTCTTGATGAGTTCAAAGAGCCTGAGTTCAAAGGTTATGGTCCTAAGGATAGTGAGCAAGAGTCTAATGTTGTTTGTGATAAAAAATCAGATAATTCTAAAGAAAATTCTGTTGAGTCTTTGGTAGAAGAACAAGTATCACAAGACAAAAGTAGCTTTGTTGAGACTTCACCTAATGTTGATAAAGAAACTGTTTTTCCTGTTAATAAAAAGGTAGAGTTTACTAAACCTAAAAAACATGAAAAACCAGTTAAAAAGTCAGTTAGGTATGCAGAAATGTATAGATCACAAACTCCTAGGGGTAATCAGAGGAATTGGAATGGACAGAAGTCCAATCAACTAGGAAAAGATTTTGTGATGTATAACAAGGCTTGCTTTATATGTGGAAGTTTTAATCATTTGCAGATTAATTGTGATAATCATCAAAGAAGAGGCATAGTATCTAGAAATAATTACAATAGGGTGGATGCCAAAACCACACACCCTAGTGTAAACAGGAATATGTCTCCAAAAGCAGTTTTATTGCTCACACCACTTAATACTGTTAGGCCTGTTAATACTGTTCACCCCAAAATAGTAGTTCATAGTGCTAAATCAAAGACATATATTTTTAAACAAGCATAATCAACTGCTAAGATGCCCTTTTATAAGAAAACATGATTAACTAACAGGTATCTTCATCAAAAGGTTCACACTGTTAGGCCTCGAGTAGTTAATATTGCTAGGCCAAATACACCACCAGTTAATACTATTAGGGTAAAAAGGGTAAATGCTGTAAAGTCCTTAGCATATTGGGTTTAGAGACCTACCAAACCTAATGGTGCATCACTTGCTTTTAAAAGACACAACTACATTGATGCACGAGGTAGATCCAAGTCAGTAATGGCTTGGGTCGCCAAAGGAATCTAATTTCCTTATTCTTTATGTGCATGGCAAGCCACAACATGATGACAAAGGATTTGTTGACAGTGGATGCTCAAGGCACATGACTGAGAACATAGCTTATCTCTCAGATTTCAAGGAATTTGATGGAGGTTATGTTGCATTTGGAGGAGGAGCATATGGTGGTAGAATTACTGGTAAAGGAACACTTAAGACTGATAATCTTGATTTTGAAGATGTATACTTTGTCAATGAGTTAAAATTCAATCTTTTTAATATCTCATAGATGTGTGACAAAAAGAACTATGTCCTTTTACTGACACTGAATGTCTTGTCTTATCTCCTAATTTTAAGTTGCCTGATGAAAATCAGATACTTCTTAAAATTACTAGAAAGAACAATATGTACAGTTTTGATATGAAGAACATTATTCCTAAAGAAAGTTTGACTTGCCTTATTGCAAAGGCTACATTATATGAATCAATGCTCTAGCACAGAAGACTTGGTTATATTAATTTTAAAAACATAAATAAGCTTGTCAATGATAATCTAGTGAGAGGATTGCCTACAAAATGTTTTGAAAATGACCAAACATGTGTTGCTTGTCTTAAAGGGAAGCAACACAAAGCTTCTTGTAAGTCTAAAGTTCTGAATCCCATTACTAAGCCTTTGTTTATGCTACATATGGATTTGTTTGGTCCAACCTTTGTGAGTAGCTTAATGCATAAGAAGTATTGCTTAGTAGTCACTGATGATTATGGTAAATTTACATGGGTTTTCTTTTTAACAACTAAGGATGAAACCAGTGAGATCCTTAAGAACTTTATCAAAGAAATAGAAAACCTAATGGATAAGAAAGTGAAAATAATCAGAAGTGATAATGGAACAGAGTTTAAGAACAAAGTTATGGATGATTTTTGCAGAGAAAAAGGTATTAAGAGAGAATATAGTGTAGCTAGGACTCCTCAGCAAAATGGTGTAGCTGAGAGGAGGAATAGGACACTAATTGAGGCTGCTAGAACAATGTTAGCTGACTCTAAGTTACCTACCACATTTTGGGCTGAAGCAGTTTCTACTGCTTGCTATGTATAGAATAGGGTATTAGTAGCCAAGCCTCATAACAAGACACCTTATGAACTTTTTAGAGGTTTTAAACCAGCTTTAAGTTTTATGAGACCATTTGGTTGTCATGTTACTATTCTTAATACTTTAGACAGTTTAGGCAAGTTTGATGGCAAAAGTGATGAAGGTTTCTTTGTTGGATATTCTTTGAGTAGTAAAGCTTTTAGGGTATACAACACTAGAACCAGGAGGGTAGAAGAAAACTTGCATATTGGATTTTTAGAGAATAAACCTATGATAAAAGAGAATGGTCCCAAATGGCTGTTTGATATTGATTCTCTAACCCAATCTATGAACTATGTACCAGTTACCGCAGATACAATTTCTAATAACTCTGCAAGTACATCAGAAGAAAACGGTCAAGATTGTATTATGATGCCAATTTGGAAAGATACTTCATACTTTGATTCACCTACCAAGGATGTTGAAAATGGTGAACCAAAAACTGCTGATGATCCTCAAAAGCAGGTTGAAGATGGTCCAAATAATGAGAATACTAAAAAAGAAAGGTTTTCAGATGACAACAGTACTAAATATGTTAATGCTACTGGGCAACATGTTAATACTGCCACTCCTAAAGTTAATACTGGTAGTCTTAAACTTAATGCTGTTGGTCCATCAGTTAATACTGCTAGTCCAAATGAACAAGATAACACTGAAGAAGAACCAGAAGTTGATTTGGGGAACATTGATCCGTCTCCAGATACGTATACGTAATATATAGTATAAGAATTAGACAATAATAGTATAGTAAGTATTTTCCATCGGGTTTAAGATAAACGCTTTTAATCAAAATGTTATATCAAAAAAACCTCCCGGGTCATTTTCCCTCGACGAAGCGTGAATTGAGAATCGGTTAAGTCCGTGATCGCGTGAATTGAATGGTTTCAAAGATTTTGATTTTGATTTCTAACTCTACTAATGAAAACAAATAAAATATGTAAAAACAAGTAAACAATAAAAGCATTTAAAGCACTTAAGAAATAAAGCACGAAAACGTAAACGGGAATTAATAAAACGCGACATTTAAGCAACTATGACAAATTTTCCGAAAAAGAATTATATTTTTTGATTTTGATTTTATTTATTATGAATTAAAAATAATTTTAACCTAGAAAATTAATTAAAAATACTAAACTAATTCTAAAAATTCTAAAAAAATTATGAAAAATACTTTGGAATATTTGGAATCTAGGAAAAATAAAAGCTGGAGGATTGGCTAAATGAATAAGCTAGAAATAAGCCCAATTGGCTGATAAGCTAAATTGGCTTAAAAGACTATATTAAATAAATGTTGCAAGTTAGTAAATGAAGAAGACCCAAGGGCAGCTGGTGATTGTGTGTGGAGTTGAGGCGTTGGTTATATAAGGGGGAGGTCATGGGTTCGACCCCCATGACTTCCTTTTTGAAAAAATTATTTTTTTAATTTCTTTTTGCACAATCTTAATGAAAAGCTGGAAATAAGCTACTTTTATTAAAACACTTTTTCTAAAACTTAAAATAAGCTAGGTTAAGCTAGCTTTAAGCCTGACAGATTAGCTAACTAGCTATAAAACTTTTAAAGACAAATTATGAACATTTTAAGACTCAAATAAGCAAACTAAATCTAATAAGCTGAAAATTCTTATCTATCTAGACCTAATAAGCTGAAGGAACAACAAAATAAGCAAGGTAATAAGCTAAAAGACTCCTAGAAATACTCAAAGAAAATAGACTTAAAAAGAAGCTTAAATGACCTTTTGACAGGCTTTAAACTAAGTGTTAAGACAATTAAGCACAGAGGATAAGCTGCAAACTAAAGACATATTAATCCCCTAACCTAATAAGCACTAGAAGAATAAAAATGATGCAAACCAAGTAAGCTACACCAGCATTTGAACTCAGCAGTACTAACTTATTAGTTAGTACTGCTATATAAGGACTTAAGACTGCTAGGTCTTTTTGACTAAATAAGCTAAAAGCAAAATGAAATAAGCTAAAACAAACTTACTCCTATACTTAATAAGCACAATGATTCTGAAAAATAAGCAAAACAAATAAGTATAAACAGACATCAACTTAAGCTCAAATCAGACAGCAACTTAGCTCCTAAAGTGCTCTTTTTCAGCTTATTTTTAGACTTATTAAGCAAAGGTGAAAAGCTCAAAAGCTAAATCAGATTAAGATTAGGTCCAGGAGAACTCAAATAAGCTGAAATCAACAAAGTTCATCAAATATTACAGCTAAAAATAGATCTGCACAAATTGGACTTTTTGAAACTGATTTAAAACTAATTTTTCTAACTGTCAAAGGTTTAAACACCAATAAGCTTTTAGAATAAGCGAAAATCTAATAACAGATAAATAACAATGCTAATTTTAACCATCTTGAGCATAAAAAGCAAAAAACTTACATCTAAATAAGTCAATAAGTCCTAATAAGCAGTTAAACCAAACACCCCTTTAAGAACTTTGAAACTCATTTTTAGCTTAACATAGATCTAAATTGAGCTTATTTTTAAAAAACAGATTAATAACTAATCAAAAGAAATTAAGCACAATCAACTTGTAAATAAGCAATTAAAATAAGCCTAAATCTATAAGCAGTTCTAACTGCTATATAACAACTTTAACTCCAAAATTTCATTAAACTTAACCTTAAGCTATCAACTACTTTCCTAAGACAAATTAAGCAATCAAAAGACAAAATAAGCAACAATAAGCTATTAATAAGCAGACTTAAGCATTTAAGTAATAAGCATAAAAAAAAGCTAAAAAGAGGAAATGAAAATGTACTTATCCCTTGCTCTAAACAGGGAATACAAGTGCTCAAATGAGCTTAATCTACAAGCTCAACTTATATAATAAGCTATAAATAGCACCATAAGCTCTTCCTTGTCTGGCTTATCATCCAAAAGTTTAAATCTATACCATAACCAATAACCTTTTGTAAATGAATAACCAAACTCAAACAAGCTCAGGTAAGCTTATTTGAGCTGTAAAGCTTAATTGAGACAAAAGCAACTTATAAGAGAGCTTATTTAGCTTATTTAACCATAATTCAAAAATTTGCATGAATGAAAAGATTAATTCAAAACAGATTTAACCCAAAGAAAACTTTATTAATAATCATAAAATCATTACAATACTGTGAAAAAGAAAAAATTACAAATAAGCACTAAAATAAGCTACTAAACTAAATTAAGCTACTCCTACCTTAGATCTCATGATTTACAATGAAGAACTAAATGCCCTATTTATAGAGTTTGTTGAGCAGGGGAGCGTCTATCATTGTGTTTGTTGTATGAGTGAGCGAGGTATGCTCTCACTATCCTTAATCCACAGCCCTTGATCTCTTTCATGGCCTTCAATCCTCACATCATAGCCCTTGGATCAAAAACCCATCACACGGATTGCCAGTGTGGACTGACAAGGTGTCAGTCACGCTTTTCTTGTGAGGAGTTCTTCTAAAAGCCTTTGATGCGTGTATATGGATTTAAGTTTACCCTGCATGGTGAAAGTAAAAATGGAGGGAAAGGGGGAGGAAACAGGATAAACAATAATTGATTTATCATTTAGGGATGTAGACTTGGGTGTTGACCCGGGTCTAATAGGTTTGACTTGGGCTTATGTTTTTATAAGAAAATGGAAATGGGCTCGGGATATTACTTTGGGCCATGGAAGGGTTATAAGTGTTTAAGTTGACATTTGTTAAGTTAAACTTAACATTTGTTAAGTTTGTAAAGGTAAGGTTTAACGACCGTTAGTTCTTTTGTTGGGTTTTGGGATTTTTAGAGTTTACGGGCTCGTCTTAGGTTTTTCTTGATAAATGCACACCTTGGCATTGGCTTTTCACATTCTTTCATTCTCGTGTCCGTTTTTGTCCTCTTTGGGCTTGTTTTCGGTCTTTTCGTCCAATATCCGTTCCCTGCATATGAATAACACAAAACACACAATATACAATACATTTTTGTCCTTTTGTGGTCTTTTTGGCATAAAATTGTGTATAAAAGGTATGTGTAAATTAACATATACCAAATTTCCCCATACTAAGGTATTGCCGTGTCCTCACGCAATGTTATAAATAACGCTTTAGAAAACTAAGAATCTTAATCCCCCTTGATTAATAACCTCGAAAAGTAGCTAAGTATTCATCTTAAGGGATTAAAGAAACATTAGCTCTGAAAAGCCATGTTTTCCCATTTTCAACATTTTTCCATTTTTTTATGCTTTTTCATAACTTTCTATACTTCAACACTTCATAACATTTTGCTTTCAATATTCTTTGATAATACTTAGGATCATGGAACGAGCAAAATAAATTCATCGTCCCCAACTTTTACTTTTCCATACTAAGCTTAAAAACAAGATCATTGTCAAATACAAGTCATGATACTAACACTACTCATAAATACTAATTGTGTATTACTTTTCCTCCCTTATTCCTAATTTTGTATCTCAAGATTTTATTTAAGTCATATACCCGAAGGCTCTTTAAGACTTGTTTCGATATTTATTAAATCCGAAAATAAAGCGGGACGGTTAAAGATAAAAATTAGCTTCCACCCTTATCATTGAAAACCGATGAAGTGAACAAAATTTTGGCTTTTGTTGCTTTTGCCTTAATTCATGTCATATACCCTAAGGCTCTTTAAGACATAAATCAAGTAATATTATTTACACCATATACCCTTAGGCTCTTTAAGGTGAAAATAATTAAGCAACATTTTTCCAATCACTAATTTTATAAGTACCATATACCCTAAGGCTCTTTAAGGTACAAATAATTTCATGATTAATATTACTTTTGCCATATACCCTTAGGCTCTTTAAGGCAAAAAGTAATAAAATGATTAACTCTACTCATACCATATACCCTAAGGCTCTTTAAGGTATAAGTAAAGCAATAAACATGTGATGCATATAATAAGCCAAAATTTGAATCATCGACTTCCAAGTCAAAGGGAAGTTACTAAAAATTAAGTTGAATCGGACAACCTTACTTATTAATCATTTATGCATATAAGTGAGACAAGCTAATGGGAGAAAAAGCCACAATTAATAATTATGAGCTTGAAAGAGATCCAACTACTCTACGTTTAATATCATGACTTATACTCGACTCTATCATTTCTCGTTCTTCGCAATTTAAAATTTCTAAGAAAGAGACTTGCGAATGCTTAGCCTAGCGAATTAAGATCGACACTTTAACAAGTCACATAGACTGGCAACAATCTTAATTATAATAAATCGAGTTCGGCATAATGGATAAGCCTACATAATACTAGCAACAAACTCGATTTAAATATGTTAAGGAAAAAGCTAAGGTATAAAACCGGTCGGATCAAAATTTATTTCTCGTTCTCACCTTTATTTATGTTACAAACACTTATTACATCTTTTTATTCCAACATTTATCACTTTTTTTATTTTATCATGCATAATTTTTTTTAAATTTTGCTATTTTTACATATTTTTGGTGGAAAAATGGGTTACGTGAGAACAACGGTTGCAGGTATAATCAAATCGATAGATTCCCCCCATACTAAAACTACATATTGTCCTCAATGTGAGATTGATACCCCATACCAATTTCAATGCATAATCGTGATATAAAGGGGTCTCTACGCAAATATAAAGCCGTTTATTAAGTATGCTAATAGATAAATGTTAGTCGATAAGATTAGGATATTGGATTCCCTAAATGAAGCTGGGAATATGAAGCTCGAGTATATGAATGGACAAACCATGAGCACGAGAGCCTTCAAAATCCAGGCAATTCTGGACATAAAATCACAAAACACGAAACACGAGAAAGAAAAAGGCGAGCCTCCTCAACACACTTATTAATAAATATTAATATACTACTACTATTAAGGATAAGCATGGGGTGCCTCCCACGAAGCGCTTATTTTTGTGCGAGTCACTAGCTTGACTCTCCCCATATCATTGTGAAATTAAGGATGAAACAAGTGGAAGAGCAAACTTCCATTGGACATTTAAATGCCGGCTCTAGAGAAGAAAAATGAAAAGCGGAGATGTCGGGGTTAAAAATGATATCCTCACTCCCGGAGGAGAGAGGAAAAGGAGAAACCACCGGACAAGTAAAATAAGGAAGAAAAGTTCGGATAACATATGTGAAGAAAAGATAATGGTGATCCTCAAAGGTTAAGCTCTCATATGTAGGAGAAATTTTTTTCTCATGAATCCCGGGGTCAAAAACTTTAACCATAATTTTCAAATCATTACTTAAACTTCTCGTATCATGATCTAAAAACACCTTCGGAGGAAGACTAAAGGTAATATTATCACTAAGCAAACTCTCAAGATAGTGTATATCTCCTTCCGAATCATGATAACCGTCTTCAATATCCGTAAAATCAAGAAAATCATCGATCTCATCAATATAGTCTCCTGGGTCGACACATTCATCCTCATTTAAATCGGAAAGAGGTGTGACTAGAAAAGTCGACTCATCAAGGTTGGAATCATAAGAATCCTTGCACTCGATGTCCTCTAACACCTCATCAAAAAGAGGATTTATGTCACTAGAGATATATTCGTCGTCAAATTCAAAAAGAGGATTTGAGTAAATTTTAACATCTTTCGGAACGTCCT
>BQNB010123647.1:0-20063 GCA_026074375.1 Tanacetum coccineum
AAAATAATAAGATTGAAAACATTCGTTTGACATAAATATATTTTTATAAGTATAACACGATTAAGTTATCCAGAACATATTTTTTATTGATCTTTTTTTCTTCTGAAAATTGATAATACTATATTTAAAGTTCACGTAATAAACTATTACTATATTACATTCGGTACAACAAAAATGTAAAACATAGTCATTTAAACAAGCAAGATAGCCCGCGTGTTGTCGCGGGGCATAATTTTTTACGAATCGATTTCTAATAGATTTTGAGGGGAATATGCACGCGCGTTGCGGCGGGACTGACTTGTATTCAATGCATGTATTTTATTTTACTGATTTTTTTTACCAATCATTGAATTTGAATGAGTATTTGTTGTTAGGGCGAGTATAACGTTAACGGGGCCTTGAAAGACTAAAACGGTGTGATTTGGATTTTTGGGCGAGCGAACGACTTTTAATATGTATATAAATATGAATATGAATGCGAAATCTGTTTTCAAATACAATCGTAAATGACAAAAGAATATAGGTTATTTATATAATTTAAACTTTAGTAGAATATGACCCATGTTGTTTATTTTAAATTTATTAGGTATTGTAGGGTGTGTTTTGTAAGTTTAATTTTTTTAAACGTATATATATTAAACTTCAACTTTTTCTTAAAATCGTACGTATGTCAGAAGCATTGCAATATTGGGCTCATTTTATTCGCAATTCGAAGATCTTTCCGCGGGTATTTTTTGATCTCAATGAATCGGTGGATATGTGTTATATATTTTATAAATAAAGTTTATTATATTAAAATGTCGTAAATAGTTAAAAGTTAAGGGTATTGTTTGTATTTTTTTTCTATTTTGGGCCGGGTAAATTTTTTTTTAGTTTGGGCCGGGTTTTGGGCTTAACTTTTTCGGCGTCGACAAAACGACATCTTTTTTATCTAAATGAATCGGTACATATGTGTTATCAGGGGCGGAGCCAGAAAGTTTGGCTCGAGGGGGCACACTTTGATATTTTTTAATAACTACACTACAAAATGATTCTTAGGAGGGGCAAATTACGAAAAAAATCGGATATTTTCGAAAATTTACACTACAATTTTTTTTCGCAGAGGGGGCACTTGCCCCTTGAGCCCCCCCTTTGTCTCCGCCCATGTGTGTTATATATTTGATAAATAAGGTTTATTATATAAAATAGTCGTAAATAGTTAAAATTTGAGGGTCCGTTTTGTAATTTTTCATTTTTTTTCTATTTTGGGCCGGGTAAATTATTTTTTTTAATTTGGGCCAGGTTTTGGGCTTAACTTTTTCGGCGGCGATAAAACGACGTCTTTTTTATCTGAATGAATCGGTACATATGTGTTATATATTTGATAAATAAAGTTTATTATATAAAAAAATCATAAATAGTTAAAAGTTGATGTCCGTTTTGTAATTTTTTTCCATTTTGGGCCGGGTAAATTTCTTTTTAGTTGGGCCGGGTTTTGAACTTTAACTTTTTCGGCGGCGACAACACGATGTCGTATGTCATTGAATTTGATATATACAAGCAGGATTACCCACGCGTTGCTGCGGGGCGTTAATTTTTTAATTTTTTTAATTTTGTGCGGGTTTATTTTTTCGGTCTCAAGTTTAATAGTTTGTTTTTTTCTTATATGGGCATATGTGTTGGGCCTCATGTTTAAAGGTTTATTTTTTGGCTATACTTTTCTGATACAGGGGGGGGGGGGGGGGGGAGGGGGGAGGAAAAGGGAAGGAGGGGGGGAGGGGGGGGGGGGTGGGGGTGGGAGGGGGGGGTGGGGGGGGGGTGTGGGGGGGGGGGGGGGGGGGGGGGGGAGGGGGGGGGGGTTAGTATAATTTATTTGATTAAGCGTTTTGCCTTAAAATGAAAATCGCGCGTTACTGTAGGGCATTTTTTTATTGTATTTTGTACGGACTTATTTTTTCGGTCTCATGTTTAATAGTGCGGGTTTATTTTTTCGGTATCATGTTTAATAATTTGTTTTTTTTCCTTATATGAGTTTATGTCCCGCGCGTTGTTTTGGGGCGTTAAAATTTTATTTATTTCTTTTTTTAGTTTTTTTTTTGCGAATTTATTTTTTCGGTCTCATGTTTAATAGTTTGTTTTTTTATACGGGCTTATGCGTTGAGCATCATGTTTAAAGGTTTGTTTTTAAAATTGCTATTTCCAGACTAACTAAATTGCTAGATCCAAAACAAAAGCAACTTTATCTACTAGTATATAACTTTGACCACTTTTTCTAGTGTCATTTAGTCATTCGTCTCCTTCATACTTCGAATCTCCGGAGAGTTCTCTTTCATTTTTTTAATTTTCTTCTTTCATGGTAGTTCCTTATGTTTTTCCAAGGTGGTTCCCAAGAAAAACTCTATAGCGCTTGTGATTGGAGAAATTTTCCAAGGTGGTTCCCGGGCACTACGTGGTTGTACATAGGTCCGCCCCTGGCCACTTTTGTACTATTTAAGATTATAAAAGTATTGAGATATTCTGGTTGTTGGTGGCTTGATGCATCGAATCAATAACCTACTTTCAAATTTAATAACTAGAATAGTATGAGAGAGACGTGTAATTTTAAGGGTATAGTATTTGGGTGAATACGAAACCCACTGAATCATTTTGTTTACTTCAGCATGCAATATTGCTTAGCAAATAATTTATCATTCAGTTGTTATTTTTTTAATTACCAAACATGCTGACCAATTAATTTTTTAGATAGTCAGCTGAATTATTTCATTCAGCAGTAATCAAACAAACCCTACCTGACCTTAGGACTTAGGTCGTAGATAAAAAAAGAGTAGTTATTGACAACGTAAATCAATATCATCAACCCATGTTTTCATAAACATGATATCATCACCATTAACGACTAAAACCCACTCAAAAATTAATAAATATCATGATGATAAATTTATTATGAATCAAATTAATTTAAATTACCTGAAGTTGGGTTCGAATTCTTATCTTTGATTGGTAAAGCCATTGAAATTAATTTATTAGGAAAATGAGACACTGAGGATGCGTGGTAGGTTTTATAGGAATGATTATGGGGTTTATTTTATGTTAATGATCGAATAAACCATGGAACTTTTTTTTGGGTAACTGCAAATTTATTAAACTAGAACTTAGAAAGAATCTACTACCTATATAAAAAGGATATAGATCCTCTAAAGTTCATGTGAACTTTACCGGTAAAGTTCTCTTACAAAAATAAAGTAAACCGGGTCCCTCAGTAGGCCCAACTGTTGTGTTTGTGAAATAACTTTACCGGTAAAGTTCACATAAACTTTAGATGATCTCTTTCTATATAAAAAAGGTTTAGAATCCTTTAAAGTTGAATCAAACATGATACATCATGTTCACCAATCACAAATAAGTTAAATGTATAAAAAATTTATTTTTAATAAAAATCAATGACCCATTTATTTATTTACACTCAAAACAAACTTAACATGATATATCATGTTTGACCACAATTTAAGATGATCTTTTTCCATAAAAAAGGTTTGACAAGAATCATCTTCCATTAAAAATCTTAGGGCCCGATTGGTATGTAGATGATTTTATGTTTGGATTTGAATTTGTATTTGAAATTCATTTAGAATTTAAATTTGGGTTTAATATAGGAGAGAGATATAATAATATTTAAAATATATATTATATGTTAAATCTTTTAAAAGAAAGAAAATATTTGATATAAAATTGTTTATTATAAATTTTTTAATATAGTGTAAAAAATAAAGAGAAAAACTGACTGTTGATTATTATTGTTGACCCACACTTTATAAGTATAAACAAAACCTAGGTAATTATTTTTCTTTTCTAGAATCCTTGTTATTTGGATACCGATATTGTTTGTGACCTTCTAGTTTACTACTCCATCAAACATCTATTTTCAACTTTAACTCTCAAACCAACTACCTAACCCTGTGAAAATATCAAAAGGGTTCCTTGATTCATACACACTTTTGACTTGAACCATATACACTTATAGGTCTAATAATTATGTTTTATTCTTTTAATTAAACAACTAATCATTAAATAATGATTACCTCTACTTTCTTTTAAATATTAATTAACTAATTGTTTTATTATTATTGTGACTTCATTTATCATTTATTTTTTTCTATTATTTTAAATATTGTGACTTCATTAATTACTTCTACTTTATATTTTATTAATTATTGTGACTTCATAATAATTAGCTAATATCATAAGCTTGAGGAGCACGATAATGATATTTACGAAATTCATCTTGTCGGCTAAGATATGGGTATTCCCATCTAGATGCAACATCACTTCTATACGACAACCCAATGGATAGTTAACGGTAACAGACAACCTTCTCGTAGTGTCACCCTAATATAATGGTTACCATTCACGTGAGCGATCACAATGTTTTCACGTGGTTGGGATTGTGGTGGACTAGACCAAAGTGGAAAGCATATAGCACTCGCTCCAACACTTCCTCCATTTGCCAAAAGTATTACTACCCGGTTGTACGCTGATGCAATAACCAACCCTGTGTTTGGCATTATCATCCACGCTCCAGCAGTTTCCACGGTCTTATATATATTATCAAATCCTAAACTTCCAAATACATACTTGTACCGTTCTCGATGAGCCATTAACTCACGCACTAGATCTAAACGAACTTGAGGCCACTGATCTTCAGAGAGACCAAGAGTGACCGACCGAAATCCACAGTTCCCATCACCTCTCACATCATAAAAGTCTATTATGTGCGGATGAAAAATTTCAGGAATATAATCAAAAAAATTAGTTGGCTCTTCATTTAAATCCACAAACAAACTATGTCTCGCCGGCTCTTCATTTAGATCTGGGATAGGATCGCGATCGTAATTTGTTTGATAGTTTGTGTAAGAACTATGTCTTTCCGGTTCGACGTTCAAGTCAATCCCAAAAAACCTCGCTGACTGACTACATGTTCGCATATCTTTACTCTTAGGAGGAGCATGCTTTTTTTGATTTTTCAAACTCGGCCGTCCGCGGGTGTTTTTCTTAACCGCGGGTGGTTTCAAGCTAGTTTTACTTGGAAAGAATATGTTGACCAACTTTCTTAGAAAACTTCTTTTTCTAGCTTCTGCTTGTTGAAATTTTCTTTAAAATGGTTTATTTCAGTGTCGCATCGAATGTCACTTTGCAAAGATGTTGCTGGTGAAAGATTTAGTGTCCTCCAAAATATATCTATTGAATCCAAGGGAATACACTCACCTGAATATATAAGTATATTTTTTGTCTTAATGGTTGAAATATAAAGACTTAAAAATATTAAATAAGTAATTGTATATATGAACCTGAATGCATGTAAAATGAAAGTCTGCAAGCACACGGTAACCCACAACTATTATATAGTTGACAACCACAAGTTGAGGAATCTAGTTGAAAACCATTCGACCGATCAATCTCTTTCACCATGTTCTAAAGATGAAGGGCTATATTGATAACTTGGAGCGACTCGGTCAACCAGTTGGTCAAAATCTTGCAGTGAGTCTTATCTTAGTCTCTCTGAATAAAGATTTTGACAGCTTCGTGCAGAATTACAATATGCACGGCATGGGGAAGACCGTGAATGAATTACATGCCATGCTTAAACTGCATGAAGAAATGCTGCCAAAGAAAGATGTTAATCCTGCACTTCATGCAATACGAGCAGGAAGGGTTTAGAAAAACCAGAAAAATAAACCGCATAAAGCTGCTAAGGGGGTCATGGTAAAGGCAAGAGCAAAATGGGTTATGCACCAAACAATGTGCCATTTGCTCCTAAACCTAAGACTCCTCCACCACCTAAGAAGGATAACCCAGCAAAGGACGCCATTTGCCACCAATGTGGTGAAATAGGGCACTGGAGAAGGAACTGTCCTGTGTATCTCGCCGAGTTGATGAAAAAGAAGAAGCTATCTCAGGGAGCTAGCACTTCAGGTATTTTCACCATAGAACTCTATTCTTTCCCTAGTAAATCTTAGATTTATGACACAGGTTGTGATACTCATATTTGTATTACTACTCAGGGCCTACGGGGAAGTAAGAAGCTGAAACAGGTGCTTTGAGTCTGTATGTGGGCGATTGTCATCGTGCAGACGTTGAAGAAATTGGAATTTATCATTTAGAGCTCCTAGTAGATTAGTTATTGTCTTGAACAATTGTCATTATGCTCCCTCTATTACTAGAGGTGTTATTTCAGTTTTATGTTTGTTTGACGATGGATTTATTAATCGTTTTGATGATAACAATGTTATTTCAGTTTCAAAGAATAATCTAGTTTATTTTATGGCTATCCCATGGGATGGTATTTTTGAAATTGACATGTCTTGTTCTAATACAAACGATAGTTCTATGTATTCAATTAACAATAAAAGAGCCAAAACCAATTTGGACTCTTCTCTCTTGTGGCACTATCGTCTTGGACACATTAGCAAGAAACGCATTGAAAAGTTGCAACATGATGGACTTCTCAATTCTATTGACATTGAGTCATTAGGAAAGTATGTTTCGTGTTTGTCTGGAAAGATGGCAAGAAAACCCTATTCACATCAAGTGAAAAGGGCTAAAGATCTACTTGGACTAATACACACCGATGTATGTGGTCCATTTAGAATTGTGTCAAGACAAGGAGCTAGCTACTTCGTCACTTTTACTGACGACTTCAGCCGTTATGGTTATGTTTACCCGCTGAAACATAAACATGAAGTATTTGACTCCTTTAAGGTATTTCAAAAGGAAGTAGAAAACCAACTCGGAAAGACCATTAAGTCACTACGTTCTAATCGTGGAGATGAATATATGAGTCAAGAGTTTTTGGATCATCTAAAGGAGCATGGGATTATTGCCCATCGCACTCTTCCCTATATGCCACAAAACAACGGTGTGTCAGAGAGGAGAAATCAAACACTGCTAGACATGGTTTGATCCATGATGAGTCAAACTACTCTACCAAAGTCTTTTTGGGATTATGCCCTTAAAACTGTTGCACGCATTCTCAATATGGTTCCAACTAAGAAGGTTGAAAAGACCCCATATGAAATATGGCATGGGCAAGCCCCTAAGCTGTCTTACTTAAAAGTCCGGGGTTGTGAGGCACTTGTTAAGCTTGATACACTTACCAAACCCGACAAGATTGATCCTAGATCTTTTAGGTGTATCTTCGTAAAATACCCAAAGGAAACAATGGGATATTCTTTCTATAACCCATCTGAGAATAAAGTTATTGTTGCTCGGAATGCTGAGTTCTTTGAGAATGATCTTATAGGTCTAAAAGCAAGTGGGAGTGTGGAAGATCTTGAACTAATTCAAGAAGAAGATACAAATCATTCTGTAGACACTAGATTAGATCATGAAGAGGATGATCAGGAAATTGATGAACCTCAAAGTGATATCAATCCCATTCGTAGGTCCACAAGGACACGCCGTCCCACATATCGATTGTGTTTATACATCGATGCTGAGGAGCATGAGTTAGGGGATCTCGGTGAACCCGCTAACTATAAAGCTGCATTGCTGGATCCTGAATCCAAGAAATGGCTTGATGCGATGAATGTGGAAATGCAATCCATGAAAGACAATGATGTATGGGTCTTAGTTGAGCTTCCTCCCAATGCTAGAACCGTTGGTAGCAAGTGGCTCTTCAAGAAAAAGACTGACATGGATGGTGCAGTATACATCTTTAAAGCTCGTCTTGTAGCAAAGGGCTTCACTCAAACCTACGGGGTTGATTATGAAGAAACCTTTTCTCCTGTTGCAGACATTAGAGCTATAAGGATTCTCATAGCTATAGCCGCGTACTATGACTATGAGATATGGCAAATGGATGTCAAAACCGCCTTCCTCAATGGACATCTTTCCGAAGAAGTCTATATGGAGCAACCTGAGGGTTTTGTGAATCCAAAATATCCTAACCATGTATGCAAGCTCAAGCGTTCCATTTATGGACTTAAGCAAGCATCAAGGCAATGGAATAAGCGATTTGATGATGAAATCAAGAAATTCGGTTTCACTCAAAATCCTGATGAGCCATGTGTATACCTAAAAGCTAGTGGGAGTTATGTCGCTATCCTAATTCTATATGTCGATGACATATTACTCATGGGAAACAACATTCCAATGTTACAAGATGTAAAATCCTATCTTGGAAGAAGTTTTGCTATGAAAGATTTAGGGGATGCTGCATATATTCTTGGAATCAAGATCTACCGTGATAGGTCAAAGCGGTTAATTGGTTTAAATCAAAGTGCTTACATTGAGAAAATCTTGAAAAGATTTTATATGGAAAATTCCAAACGTGGAACGATCCCAATGCAAGAAAAGCTTAAATTGAGTAAGTCACAAGGTGCTTCAACGCCTGCTGAGAAACAGCGCATGCAAAATATTCCATACGCTTCGGCTGTAGGATCTATTATGTATGCTGTGAGATGTACTCGTCCTGATGTTGCGTTCGCACAGAACATGACAAGCCGATTTCAACAGAATCCGGGTGAAGAACACTGGACTGCTGTTAAAAATATTCTTAAGTATCTTCGCAATACTAAGGATATGTTTCTGGTATATGGAGGTAATATGGAACGAGAGCTCAGAGTTTCTTGCTACACTGATGCTGGATATCTGACGGATGCTGACAACCTAAAGTCGTAGACTGGATATGTGTTCGTTCTAAATGGAGGTGCTGTTGACTGGAAAAGTACAAAACAAAGTATTTTTGCAACCTCATCTACAGATGCTGAATATATCGCTGCTTTTGATGCATCGAAGGAGGCTGTGTGGATTCGTAAATTCATTTCTGGGCTTGGCATTGTTCTTACAATTGAAGAACCCATAAGTATGTATTGTGATAATACAAGAGCCATAGCAATAGCAAAAGATGATGGAGTCACTAAAGGTGCAAGACATTTTCGCGCAAAAGTTCACTATCTTCGCGAGACCATTAAGATGGGTGATGTAAAGATAGAAAAGATTGACACGGATGATAATTTAGCTGACCCTTTTACAAAGGCTTTGGCATTCCCTAAGCATTTTGAATTAACTAAGAATATCGGATTGTTGCCAGCTAGTAGTTTCATGTAACTCTGTGTTTGATTAGTATTTGGATAATTTTGGAATTGTAAGACAGTTTTAATTTCTGATGAATAAAGATACTTGGGATTTGTTTTCATTCATATAACAACTGTTATTCTATATTTGCATGTTTAATCCATGAATGATTCATCATTCTAAATATGTCCATTGTCAGTTAACAATATGAGAATATTGTTATGTAAGGCAAATGTGAGTGTTGGTTATATTATGTGAATATATGGATTGTTCCCACCAAACTCATATGTATTCACAATGGATGCATATTGGATACCCCAACCTTCGATCATTTACTTTTGGATCCATGTCATGAGTGAAATATCAAAAATGGTTTATAAAATTGTCCTTAGACTTGAGATGCATGCAAGTTCTGTATGTGTGGATATCACTTTGTGATTATAGCCAAACGCTGTCCTGAAACAAGGTAGTTATAAAAGCTATTTTTCGGAGTGTATGTGAAGCAGCATCCACAACACTTGTAGTCAAGAAAGGATTTGTTCCTCCACTTGATATGTGCAGAAAGATACCATTGGGCCCTCTCTAGATTTAATCAGATAAATGAATGCCCATTCCCAAAGGGTAATGCAAGATGATTCTTGATTACATTTGGTATATCTAAATTATTTCTATAACGAGAAACATAATGTTAAACTATATGGAATGACTTAGGATCCATATCCATGGTTTAACGGTATCTGTAATAAAAGGATGATTATAAAGCAAAAAATTTATAACCATTAAATAGCTGAGATGATTTTTGAAACTCTTATCTCATAACATTCCTAATGAAAAAATAATTGTGTGGGTTGCTAGACTTTGCCAATTATAGGTATGAGTGTTAGGTGCTACTCCAACTCCCAAATGGGAGCTGTTGGATTATGGTAGTCGGATAGCACGAATACATTATGAATATGTGAGCCTATTGGGGGCACACACATTAATACACGGAGAATATATTTTATACTTCACGATATAAACCAAATGGATTAAAACCAATTAAGACATTAAACTGTTTCATGTCTTAAAGTTGAAGATCGAGTAGAAGGTTCCCATAAAGATTCTAGGTTCGGTTTGGAATAACTTATGGGTGATAAGGGCCAGTTTTGGATAAGTGGAAGTAAGGAGAGTTGTGATAAGTTTATAACTTGTTTCCTAATCATATCCCAACTAGGGTTGAGGGATTATAAATACCCCTCTTCCGATACCTCATTCTACACGCCTACAACCATAAAACCCTAATCAGTTCTCGGTTATCTTTGCTGTCCCCTTACCGAAATTTCCAGGCCCCTCTCTAGGTTTGTTTTGGGTTTTGTTTCTTAATCAATAACCGAATAGGACCTAACACCATCAAGGGTTTTCGGTTCTTGTTTCACCTCCTAGCTCGACAAGTTTAATCACTCAAGGTTCGAAGTTAAAATCCTCATAAGGATTCTCGGTTAACTGTTTTCGGTCCAAGTGGTATTCGGTAAATAAGGGTTGGATCTAGTAATAGCATATGAAATATAGTGGTTGTGTTTTGGAGATTTTTTCGTAAATGTAAGAATTACATTCAAATTATGAAATTTTTCGTTCGTGAATCTGAGTAACAAACTATTGAGGAAATTAGCTTTTTTCCAACTTGCTGTAGCTTGTAGAAAATCCTTGCACACTAGGAATGAATTGTTGATTTTCTCTTAAAGAAGTTCTCCCGAATGACTTAATATGGTCATATTTAGATAGCTAGAAAGATTTTTTCTTACGTAGTGGTTGGGTTTAGTGAGTGATTAACTAGGTTGAAGCTGATGCTAATTCCAACAGCAGCTGCTCCTCACATGCTCATTAATGGCTACAAGAACGTTCTTGCTCTTGCTGTTGGGGCTGGTTACTCTTTCCCATTGGCAGATAGGGTGAAGGAATACCTTGAGGTATTTCGACTTTTTATGGCTAAGGAATCCTAATAAATGTTCGGATACCTTTTTTGATATAATTTTATGAACTTTTCTTGAGTAACACATCAATATCTATTGCAGGATCCCACCAGGTTTGTTGTTGCTGCTCCTGGTGCTGCTGCAAGTGGCGCTGCTTCGACTGTTGCTGAAGCTGCCCCAGCTGAAGAGAAAAACGAAGAGCCTGCTGATGAATCTGACGATGACCTGGGTTTTAACTTGTTTGATTGAGCTGCTAGTGAGCTATGATTATGCAGATTGAGCTTTTGAGAAGCTTTATTATCATTTTGCTGAATTTTATTGAATGTTTTTGCTATTAACTTGGTTTGTTACTTGTATGAATCTTTTGATCATGCTTTAGTTTTTTGTTATCTCATATTTAGGATTAATATTATGTGTTTATGGTTTATGGTGGTTCCATACTTTTGTTATCATTGTGTCCGGTGGTCAATAAGCCTGTTTTGGGCTGTCTATCTATTCCCGATCTTTCTGAATCTTATTTGTTATCATCTGGTGAATAGTTATAGGTATAGTTACCGATAGACGGGGATGGTGTCTATTCATGCTGTGGCTAACTAATTCATGCTTGGTATGGTTTCAAAGCAAGTTAAAATATCACCATTTCGGAATTTTTGGTAATAGGGTCGTTACAAACTGTATAGCATCTTGAATACATAGAATTTGATCTTCTATCTTTTGGGTTGTGTTTGTTAAATTGTGGTTTATCGTAAAGATTGTAAATACTGCACGTAAATGTGATATCTCAGGTCACTTGGTAAATGGTGCTGTGTCTTGCAAGCTATTCACGGCTAACACGTCATATCACCTGCATAACGTATTGGAATCTTGATAACAATTTCACTAGTGACGTTACATAATCGATCAATCACATAAGATGTAACGTCTAGTTGATCCATGCTAAATATAATCAAGCATCGAGACATGAAACGGCCCCACAATTCACCGAGGAAATATGTTTTACACACTTGGAAACTACTAAACGTTACTCGGTTTGTCCCCCTTTACTTGGCTTGTGGCAAGGGGTGTTTGGTTTTTTTGGAGCTGTTAAAGATAATGATGGTGATAGGTCTTTAGACAAAGATCATGCATGGCATGCTCATGTTTGTTTGGAACACTATCAAAATAATTTGAACTTTATTTTCTACATGGCCCAAGGGTCAAAGGTGCTTCCTTGTGCATTTTAAATTTCTCTTCATTTTGGTTTATGTCATCTACATTACCCAAATAGTTACAGGCTTGATTGGTGGCTTTTTAAAGGATGGTTTCTTGTCTAGTAGTATATGATCAATAAGTTCCAGAAGCTTGACTGACCAAATCAATATCAAAAGTGTGACAATTTGATAATAACCATACGATTTGAGAGAAATTTGACTAAAGTGTAAAAGGCTAATCAATAATCGATATATTAATTGTAAGCAGCTCTCATATATTAATTGTAAGCAGCTCTCATATGAATCAAAGTTATATCACATTTACAAGTAAACGATAGAATTTTGAGTAGAAATTTATGTATTAAGTCATGGTTAAATAAAAGAGACTATGTAGTGTTTGATAATAACTTAAAGAGTTTCATCTATAAGAGCTGGGAGAATGGTTGCATTTTTCACTTGCGTCAACGAACGGCGCGAGCCGAACGAACGGTGCACGACTCCGGTGCTCGCGCCGTTCGGTCTAGCGCCGTTCTTACCAGCCCACGTCATTCTATATTTTTTTAAATTTTTTTAAAAAAAACTAGCCTTTTATGGTTGTTGGGGGGGGCGCATTTTTGAATTTTTATACCCCAAAAAATCTCATTTTTACCCCTTAAAAATCCTATAAATACCTCCTTATTATTTCATATTTCACACACACTTCCAATATATATTCTACTTCAATAATATCTAATTTTCTTTCACCTGTGGATCCCAATAATCACGACGATTACGACACATACTATCATTATGATGTTTATTTTCAAAGTGATTATGATCGATTTACGCAGGATTATGAGGCGTATGAACATTTTGTAGCTTTGTGTGAGCAAGAGGTCGGGGGTTCGAGCTCGGCTCCAAAGAGGAAGATGACATACATACCTCGTGAACTAAAAAAAAAAAGAAAAAAATAAAAAAAAGTGGGGAAGAAAGGAAAAGAAAAAAGGAATCTGCGGAACAACGGCTACTCGAAGACTATTTTGGCAACGATGAATTTGAACCTAAATATCCGGAAGAAATTTTTTGGAGAATGTATCGTATGAGCTCTACACTTTTTAATAAAATAGTCAACAATATCTTAAGTTATGATGTTGAGCCTATTCCCGAGTACTTTACTTATTTTAAACCACGTTCGATCACCAGGTGTTTAAGTCTTGGTCCTATTTAAGTGCACATACCGCCAAACGACAACTGGCGTAGTCACTGCCCGAATGCATCGATGGTATTGCAAATTACTGAACGTACTTCACGAGAATGTTTAGATAACTTTACTAAATTCATACATGTTTTATACGTTGAAAAGTTTTTAAGTAAACCCACTGCAGCGGATATCGAAAAAATATCAATTGCACGAACATACATATAGGAAATGTTACTATTTAGCTGACGGTATTTATCCAGCATGGTCTACGTTTGTCAAAACGTTTCCTTTTGCAAGGGATGAAAAATCCTTAAAGTGTAAAAGAGTTCAAGAAGCTGCAAGGAAAGATATTAAACGAGCTTTCGGAGTCCTACAAGGTCGTTGAGGAATTATACGACAACCCGCTCGTCCTTACCAAATCAACGCGCTGAAAAGAATCATGTATTGTTGTATCATGTTACATAACATGATATTGGACTACGAAGGATTTGAAGTGAATATAAGAGATTTGTTCGTTAATCAAGCGCCGAATATTCAACGAGATTGGGTCGAAAGATGGATTTACATATTAGGAAGTCAAAAGAACTTCGAGATAGAAAAACGCACATCGATCTTCGACAGGACTTTGTGGAGCATTTATCGAATAATCATTAGTTTGTAATTTTAATTTTATGTAATGTTTAATCTCATGTAATGTTTTTTATTTTAATGAATTAAATTTTAGTTATATTGGGAATTTTTTTTAATTAAGTAAATAAATAAAAAAATTTGCCCAACGGCACCAGAAAAGTGGTGCCACCCTGGGGGGGGGGGGGGGGGGGGGGGGGGGGGGGGGGGGGGGGGGGGGGGGGGGGGGGGGGACACCCAAATGGAAAAGGGGGGGGGGAAAAAATAAAAAAATATATAATAAAAAAAGTAAAGGGGGGGGTAAAGGGGGGGGGGGGGTAAAGTGGTTTTATGGGGGTTTGGTGTTTATTTGTATTTTTTTTTGTGTTTGGGGGGGGGGTTTTTTTTTTGGGTTTTTTTGATTTTTTTGTTGTTGGTGGGGTTGTTTTGTTTTGGTTGGGGTTTGTTGGTTGAATTGATAATAGGAAAAAAAATTTGTGGTTTGGGAGGTTGAGTTGGTTGGGGGGTGAGGTTTGTTTTTGTTTGTTAAGTGTTTTGGATTTTTGTGGGAATTGTTTTATATGGTGGGATTGGGGTTATGTGGTAATGAGGTTGTGGGGTTAAGTGTTGATTTTGGATTAATATTTATTATTATTTATATTAAAGAATTTTTTTTATTTTGTTTTTTTTATAGTTTAAAATAGTAATTTTAGTATTTTATTAATTTTTTAAATGTTTGATTATTCATTCAATTATTTATCAACCTATCTGTTTATGCGAATTATATATATACTTAACAGAAGTGTAAAACGACGTCGTGTGGTCCTCTCACATAACTACTGTTCATTTTAACTGTTCACTTTTACAACTGTTCCTGGCCCACCCTACCTTTGTCAGCCTAACCCACGGTTCGAGCCCAAGATAATTAGTGTGCTCCCGTTACATATTCATTTGTGTTTTTGTTAAATTTTGCCAACACAACAAGAAAGAAGAACAAAACTGCTCCAAATAAAGATTCGAACTTAAAACTAAAATGAAAAAGAAAGATCTCAGTTGGGTATTTTATCCATATCACTACCTTCTTACAACAACTCGCATCAAAACAAAACATTAAAAAAAACGAACTAAGAAGAAAAAGAACAAAGATCTCAGTTTGGTTTTGGTTGATATCTCATTGAGATTTATAGATCTTGAAAGATTCTTCCAACACAAACTAACCAAAGTCATCATAGATCAAATATTTGAAGCTTAATTTTTTTTATATACGAAAATTAAAAAGAAAAATAAGAACAACAAGTGTTCAAATCGTTCTCTTAGTTTCGAATAAAAAAAACAAAATACTTGAAACCTACCTGTGCACAAAAGTCTCGAACGTGTCTTGATTAATTGGTTTGTGCTTCGAGTTTATTACAAGCGAATGTTTTGGTTTGTGTTTAGTTACCACAGAAGCAAAGAAGATTTGAGTTTGATTATCTTTGGACATAAAGTGTGATTGTGACTGAGTTGTGAAGCTAACAAGAGAGGCGTGCGTCATATGTGTTAGTTAGATTTAGGGTTTGGTTTGTCAAGTTATATAGTAGCAACAAAAATTAGGTTGCAACAAAAATTAGGTTGTAACATATGTGGGCTGCCATTTCTTTAAATTTTGTAGAAGGATTAATTGGGCTACGGAATTTTGTACAATAGTTGGGTTGAAATTTTTTTAACAATTTTTTGTGGTAGAATTTTTAAGACAACGGTTTTTAATTGCGGACACGATTTTATAAAAATGTTGATTAAAAAAAAATAAACCCGCACAAAATACAAAAAAAAAATCCCGCAACAATACGCGAAAAATCAACGCCCCACAGCAACAAAACGAAGTCGTTTTGACTTCGGGCCAACTGCTACAGTAACGGGCTCCCATTTTTGGGCCAGCCCGATTTTAGTTTTTTTTTTTTTGCGACCCACAAACATGGTTCCATTACTTTCCACACATAATTTTCAACTCAAAAACCTTATCCAACCAACTCTCTCCAAATCGATTTTAGGGATGTTTACTTTCTTTTTAACGGGAATAAAATATAGGCTTAAAGCTTCTTTTTTTTTTAAAGCCAAACATATAAACAATCAGCAAATAAGGGACATACAACAAAAAGCACCCACAACCCAACAAAAAAATTAGGACAAAGGGCACTACAAAACCCAAATGGGTAAAAACAGACTAAACAAAAAAACTACAACTTGGACCATATACAAAACCCCTTCAATGACAACTTATATGAAACCACTTATTTAGTAAACAAGCCTTTATTATATTTACACACTAAAAAGGATAACCGACCCTCTAACGGCTTTACCGACCGATCTCACGGTCGGCATGAGAGAATTAAATCGTATAATATCATGATTAAATGACACAGGGCTAAGATTTGAACACACGACCTTCAACTTTAAGTTGCATGTCACCAACCATTGAACTACTAGTATAGAAGCTTCATAATAAATATTACGTACAAGCTGAAAATATATAGAGTGAAGGCTGAAAATGAAAAACTGTTTTTCAAATTTTCCAAATTGGAAATGTATTTTCAAATTTGTGAAATTATGAGTAATATTCTTGATTATCAAATATGAATGAACTAAAATATCCTTATTTTCTTTTCTCATTTGATTCATTCATATTTGGTAATAAAAGATGTTACTCCTAATTTCGCAATTATAAAAGTATGTTTATTATATTGATAAAGTTATAAGTATGTTATTCAACCTAAAAAAATCAAAAAATTACGTTGTTCATTTTCAGCATTCACAGATTGGTTAAAAACTCCATTGTAATCTTTTTCAAGTGTCTTGCGAGTTTTTTAATAAAATTTGTTTTGCTGTTAAAAAAAAATATATACAAATAATTCTTTAGGTGACAAAAGTTCATGTCATTACTCATATCCCATAATCAGTGGATTAATGTCAAATAAACATTTTATATAATAATTCTGATTAGTTTGAATGTTTGGGTACCCATGAAGAGACATATTTGAGGTCAATGAGATGCTATTCAACTTGAGAAAAATAAGTGTCTACAATGTCGACTACAAACAAAGTCTTTGAGAACGAAAATATATAAGAGATTAAATAATAATAAAAAATTATCATTTTAGATAACTTTTATATAATAAAAGAATTACATCATTTTAGAGTTTTGTATGAGATTAAATATTATGAGAAAAAAATTGGATTAATCAGAAAGCTTGATTTTGCCACGTAGGCAAAATCATACGATCTGATTGGTCAATAAAAAGTCAAAATTAAATCAATTTGGTCAAAATTGAAAATTTTTGGTGAAGAAATATGATAGAGAAAAAAAACACATAAAAATATATGTGTCAAATTTGTGAAAAAAAAGTTGAAAAAAGAGGAGGTAATTAGTAAAACTTTAGTGGTTTTTAATTTTAAATAAATTATATGGAGTAAAGTGTATAATTGTAAATTTGCAAGTTTTATTATAACTTTATAAAATAAACAAATAATCCTTTATGAGGAAAAAAATTGGACCAATCAGAAAGCTGCCACGTACGATTTGATTGGTCAATAAAAAGTCAAAATTAAATCAATTTGGTCAAAATTGAAAAAAAATTGTGGAGAAATATGATACGACGCCCTGCTCCTTGAGTATCATGGGATTGAATACCCCGACCTCCCAGAGGCTTCCACGACAGAAGCTATTTCTGCCTTCCTGGAAACAGTTAAGGGACAATTCATACGCTCCCTCATCGTATGATTCACCACCCCCGCGTAACACTTAATAGATTTTGAAAGTAAAACTAAAAAAAAACGCTTCACTTCTGACCCTTATTCTCGAGTAGGTAAGGGGTTTCGCTACTAAGAAATTTTCTTCAGTTGAAGTAGCTCTTTCCTGAGATGTCTTTAGCTGAAGAAGGAAGGGCGCTTTCCTCGTTGAACAACAAGAAAAAACCGACGGGGCCTAAAATCAATTCCCTTAATTCTTTGATCCCAATTAAATTGTTGTTTGATGTAAAAATAGAGGTGGAGGCTCAGGCTTCTGAGAAAGATGACATGCGGCTAGTCCTAACTCTTAGTCTCGTAGTCTTGAAACTCAGCAGTACTTCCGTTGGCTGGCCTTTCGATCCCCTCGTTCATAAAGGGGCACGACTAAAGCTCATCTAACGATGTTATAGTGGTTGTTCGCTTCTCTTTCTCTTCCTCTTTCTGCTTCTGCTAGGATTTTGTCCATGATAGGAGCAGTGCTTGTTCAAGAAAGAGAGAGTCCCTTTGACGGAGGGAAAGACTCGGGGATAAATAGTCAATTGCCTATAAGGAAGACATCTCCTCTGTTTTTGCTCTTCTTTTTTGCCTTTGGGCTTTTTGACTGTCCAACTCAATATCTTAAAATAGAAGTCATCTTTTTCAAAGGCACGAGAAAAAACTCATAAAAATATATGTGCAATTTGTAAAAAAAAGAGGTATTAGTTAAACTGTTAGTGTTTTTAAATTTTTAAATAAATTATATGGAGTAAATTTATAAATTTGCAAGTTTTATTATAACTTTATAAAATAAACAAATAATCCTTTATGAGGGAAAAAATTTGACCAATCAAAATGCTTGATTTTGCCGACAAAATCGGGCGATCTGATTGGTAAATAAAAAAGTCAAAATCGAATCAATTTGGTTAAAATTAAAAAAATTTGATGGAGAAATATGATGAAAAAAAAACACATAAAAATATGTGTCAAACTTGTGAAAAAAAAACTTTAAAAAGGAGGAGGTAATTAGTAAAACTTTAATGGTTTTTAATTTTAAATAAATTATATGGAGTTAAGTGTATATTTATAAATTTACAAGTTTTATTATAACTTTAAAAAATAAACAAATAATCTCTTAAACTTTATACCCCTAGACTTTATATTTTAAAATACAACAAACGTAAATAATTTTTTACTTTTAAACAAAGATTTAACAGTATCTAATCACATCTCAAATCTACCCGAATGCTTTTTAATGGATTTTTCATTATCAGCTTGAAATCATGTTGTACAACCAAATAGAAAAATGTTTTTTCTAACATTTGCCTCAGGGGCACATGATAAGGTGGGGACAGAAGGTTGTGTGTCACAGCCTGATTGACCAGCAGGTGATTGTGGGGCTTGATAATGATTAATAATAATGATTGCTGGTCAATCAGACTGTGACACACAACCTCTGTCTCCACCTTATCACATGTTAGAAAAACCCATAGAAAAAAACCGAAGCACATAAAATATCATAAAAAGGAAAAAAGGTTTTCAAGCTATTCATTGATGGGTTCAGAAGAATTGCATTTTTATTCTTTTGGTTTAATACGTACTAAAATTGTAACATTTAAATTTCTCAAAAGTCTTTATTTCATTGACATGTGTGTATGCCTATAAATCATATACAACAATTCGGGCCTCTTTTATATCTTTAAAAAGTGTTGGTGACGAAAAAAATGCGTAAAATTCTTTTTACATTTGTATATGTATTAAAGATATACAATATGTAAATCTCTGTTTGACCAAAACAAATTGTATGCACAAAACATAATACTTATTTGAGTTTTTTAGTTTTCTATATTCTTGAAATATTGACGCTTTTGATAACTTAACTTGATGCTTTTAAATTTAATTGCGAAACTAAAATTTTATATGTTTTAACACAAAGTATGACCATGAATCCTAAGTATAATTGACACACTCATGCAACTATAATCATAAAATATATACAATATCAACTGAATACCCAACCGTAAGAATACCAGCCTTCCAAAGTGAAGATCAATGATTCGAATATAACGAGGAGAAAATTAATCCCCTTATGGGCTCGGAGGTTCACTTGAGCCGACTCCGGGCTACTTAAAAAAGTAGTTTTGTTGGGATTAGTCGGCTTACAATGTCGAGTCAGAAAACACATAAATCAAAAGAAAAAAAATACAGTAACTAAGTATCCTCAAGTTCATATAATATATACACGAGAGAAGATAGTTTATCTCACTCGAATGATTGAATTAAGCCAACAGCTTCCAAACACAATGGAAAACTTTGTCCGACAGAAGAAGTTGTTACAAGAGCTCG
>BQNB010123648.1:0-20063 GCA_026074375.1 Tanacetum coccineum
AAGCGAAAAATTTCCCCGTACAATTGTGATAATAGTAAAATAGGTTTTGCATTTGATGAAAATTCTTGGGTTGTTATAATCTCTCTTGTGTTGTTGTCTCATCTATACATTATTATATTCTGTCATGATTATAACCTCAAGTTTTTTCTTTTGTGATCTAGACAAATCATGGCACCTATGACCAGACGAGGACAGAATATCCCTACTGACAACACCAACCCAAACAACATGACTCCAGAATCCGTCCAAGCTATGATTGATCAAGCTCTTCAGTGAAACTCCACCAATAGAGACGCAAGCCACAGTTCGCACAGGGATGACCGAAGGAATGTGCAAACTGCAGGCCCTTGTTACTACGCTGATTTCATGAAATGTCAACCTTTAAACTTCAAAGGAACTGAAGGCGTGGTCAGTTTAACTTGGTGGATTGAAAAGATGGAGTCATTTTTCAATATTAGTGGTTATGCGATTGAAAATCAGGTAAAGTTTGCCACTTGCACTCTATTAGGTGCTGCTTTGACATGGTGGAACGGTCAAATAAGAACCTTAGGTTCCGAGGCATATGCAATGACTTAGGAAGGACTCAAGAAGAAAATGACGAACAAGTATTGTCCACTGGGTGAGATCCAGAAATTAGAAATTGAGTTGTAGAACCTAAAGGTCAAAGGGAACGATGTTCCAGCATACACTGAACGTTTCCTAGAGCTAACCCTGATATGTACCAAGTTTTGTGCTAATGAAACTGAGAAGATCAACAAGTACATCTGTGGACTTCCTGATAACATCTATGGGAATGTGAAGTCTTCCAAGCCCAAGAAGTTGGATGAGACAATTGAGTTGGCCAACGACTTGATGGATCAGAAACTCCGTACCTATGCAAAAAATTTTGATAACAAGAAGAAGGCGGATGATTCATCCAAAAACAACCATGGACACCCACAACAACCCTTCAAGAAGCAGAATGTAGCCAAGGTCTACAATATTGGGATTGGTGTGAAGAAACCCTATGGGGGAAACTTGCCCAAGTCCACCAAGTGCGATTTTCACCACAATAGCCTGTGTACCTAGAAGTGCCACAAGTACAACAAGGTAGGGTACTTTGCCCGTGATTGCAGGAGTAATGGCAACATAAATGTTGCTAATACTCAGAAGGGCAATGGGGCAGCTCCCAAAGGGAATGGTTGTTTTGAGTGTGGAGCACCAGGGCATTTCAAGAGAGATTGTCCTAAGTTGAAGAATATGGATGGAGGGAATTGGAATGCACAAGGCTGGGTGTATGCAGTTGGGAATGCAGAGAAGAGAGGGAATGCATCTGGAAATCCAAACTCCAATGTCGTCATGGGTACGTTCCTCTTAAACAACCACTATGCATCTATCTTATTCGACACTGGTGCTGATAGAAGCTTTATATCTACTGCATTTAGTTCCCTGATTAACATCGCCCTAACTCCATTAGAAAATAGTTATGATGTCGAATTAGCTGATGGGAAAATAGTCGGGATAGACACTATTATATGAGGTTGTACTTTAAATTTCTTAGACCATCCGTTCAACATAGATCTAATGCTCGTAGAACTGGGTAGTTTCAACGTCATTATCGGTATGGACTGGTTAAGAAGATGGCACGCCGTGATCGTGTGCGATGAGAAACTTATTCAAGTTCCCTATGGGAATGAAACTTTGACTTTTCGTGGCAACGAAAGTAGCAACGGGAGAGAATCACAGTTAACAGTTATCTCATGTTCAAAAGCTTAAGAGTACATGGCGAAGGGATGCCAGGTCTTTTTGGCGCAGATATCCGCCAAGAAAGAGGAGGACAAGTCGGAAGGAAAACAAATTAAGGACGTACCAATCGTCC
Source organism: Tanacetum coccineum (assembly GCA_026074375.1). Classification (NCBI taxonomy): domain Eukaryota; kingdom Viridiplantae; phylum Streptophyta; class Magnoliopsida; order Asterales; family Asteraceae; genus Tanacetum; species Tanacetum coccineum. The sequence goes on from BQNB010123648.1 coordinate 1,859, forward strand.
GAGACTTTCTTGAAGTGTTTCCTGAGGGCTTGCAGGGTCTTCCTCCAGCTCGACCAGTGGAATTCCAAATCGACTTAATTCCAGGAGCCGCACCCGTAGCTCGAGCACCGTATCGATTGGCTCCATCTGAAATGAAGGAATTATCGAAACAACTACAAGAGCTTTTTGACAAAGGATTTATATGGCCTAGTTCCTCACCTTGGGGAGCCCTGGTCTTGTTCGTCAAAAAGAAGGATGGGTCATTCAGGATATGCATTGACTACCAGGAGTTAAATAAGCTGACAATGAAGAATCATTATCCACTCCCGAGGATCGACGATCTATTTGATCAACTCCAAGGATCCAGTATTTATTCAAAGATAGATCTGAGATCGGGATATCACCAGCTTAAAGCACAAGAGTAAGACATTCCAAAGACGGCATTCCGAACTCGGTATGGTCATTACGAGTTCCAGGTTATACCATTCAGGCTAACAAACGCACCTACGGTATTCATGGACCTCATGAACTGAGTATGCAAGCCTTACTTGGATAAGTTCGTAATTGTCTTCATCGATGACGTACTTACTTATTCAAAGGACAAGAAAGAGCATGAAGAACATCTTAAGGAAATTTTGGAATTGCTTAAGAAGGAGAAGTTGTATGCCAAGTTTTCAAAATGTGAATTTTGGATTTCGAAGGTATAATTTCTCGGGCATGTCAATGATAGCATAGGCATACATGTGGATCCAGCAAAGATAGAATCTATCAAATATTGGGTGACTCCTAAGACACCGACAAAGATCCGCCAATTTTTAGGTCTTGCTGGTTACTATCGGAGATTCATCGAGGGATTTTCGAAGATTGCTAAATCAATGACGAAGCTCACACAAAAAGGAATCAAGTTTGACTAGGGTAAAAAGGAAGAAAACGCTTTTCAGTTAATAAAGCAGAAGTTGTGCAGTGCTCCAATTCTGGCTTTGCCTTAAAGAGGCAAAGATTTTATGGTCTACTATGATGCTTCATACAAAGGTCTAGGTGTTGTATTGATGCAGAGAGAGAAGGTGACTGCCTATGCTTCTCGACAACTAAAAGTTCACGAGAAGAACTACACCACTCATGATTTAGAAATTAGATCGGTGATATTTGCTCTAAAGACATGGAGACATTACCTATATGGAACCAAATGCACCGTGTTCACCGACCATAAAAGTCTACAACACATTCTCGATCAAAAGGAGCTTAACATGAGGCAACGCCGTTGGCTAGAATTGCTAAGTGATTACAATTGTGACATTCCTTATCATCCAGGGAAGGCAAACGTAGTAGCTGATGCATTGAGCCGTAAGGAACGTATTGAGCCATTGCGGGTTCGAGCGTTAGTCGTGACTATTGGCTTGGATCTTCCCAAATGAATATTAGAAGCTCAGATCGAAGCCCTGAAACCAGAGAATCTTGAGAATGAAGATGTAGACAGTATGATCAGAAAGGATATACCCAAGGAAAAGTTGGAACCACGCGCCGATGGAACCTTATGTTTAAATGGCAGGAGCTGGTTACCCTGCTATGGAGGCTTAAGATCCGTGATTATGCACGAATCCCACAAGTCGAAATACTCTATCCATCCCGGTTCAGAAAAGATGTACCAAGACATAAAAAAGCTATATTGGTGGCCAAACATGAAGGCTGACATTGCCACCTATGTTAGCAAGTGCTTGACATGTGCGAGGGTCAAGGCCGAACACCAAAGGCCATCAGGACTGTTAGTACAACCAGCAATACCCGAGTGGAAGTGGGATAATATCACGATGGATTTTCTCACCAAACTTCCTAAGTCGTCACACGGTTTTGACACCATCTGGGTGATTGTGGATCGACTGACAAAATTTGCTCACTTCTTGCCAATAAGGGAGAATGATCTATTGGACAAGTTGGCGAGGTTGTACCTGAATAGGATATTAGCAAGACACAGAATACCTATTTCAATCATCTATGATCGTGGTGGGAGATTCACATCAAATTTCTGGAGAGATCATTTCAGAAAGCTTTCGGTATACAAATAAGTATGAGAACTACGTATCATCCAGAAACCGACGGCTAGAGTGAGATAACTATCCAAACTCTCGACGACATGCTACGTGCTTGCGTGATAAATTTTGGCAAGGGATGGGTTAAGCATTTGCCACTAGCCGAGTTTTCATATAACAACAGTTATCACGCTAGCATAAAGGCCGCACCATATGAGGCACTTTATGGTCGAAAATTTCGATCACTTGTGTGCTGGGCCAAAGTCGGAGAAGCTCAACTAACTGGTCCGGAATTGATCCAAGAAACAACAGAAAACATCGTCCTGATCAAGCAAAGAATTCAAGCTGCTTAGGATCGACAAAAGAGCTATGCTGATTTAAAGCGAAAGCCAATGAAGTTTGAAGTTGGGGATAGGGTTAAACCCGAGATATGTCGGACCTTTCAAGGTGTTAGCCAAAGTTGGGAAAGTTTCCTACAGGCTGGAACTTCCTCAAGAGTTGAGCAGAGTTCACCATACTTTTCATGTGTCTAATTTGAAGAAATGTTACACCGAAGAACCATTAGTCATGCCGTTAGAAGGAATTCATGTTGACGATAAGCTCCAGTTTGTGGAAGAGCCCGTTGAAATCATGGAACGGGAGATCAAACGATTGAAGTGAAGCCGGATACCATTGGTTAAGGTTCACTGGAACTCTAGGATAGGTCATGTGTTCACCTAAGAACATAAAGATTCGTTGAAACAAAAATACCCACAACTTTTCACAAACCGGGCTTCGTCATCCACTACAAGTTCTTAAGCTTTGAGGACAAAGCTCTTTTAATGGGTGGAGACTATAACATTTCTCAATTTCAGGTCATTTTACGACTCCTATTATTCGTCACTATTTATTTTGGTTTGATACGCGTTTACTTTTAAATTCACTTTTAAGCTAAATCGCGTAGACTAGAAATAATCATCTAATGTAAACGGTCACCAAATAAATTAAGGTTTACACCAACCAAGTAATATATAATTACTAAGAAGATAATTATTAACTTTGAGTATTTTATTTTTATTGGTCACGTAAAAGGTTTATGTTTCGCAATAAAATACATTTGGACACACCCCGGAAATACCCAGACTTACCTAGACTCAAACCAATACCCACTTTTGATCCTTAAACACAAAATTTATATAATTCTTGTGTTATTAAACATTGTGGCTGAATGTGGGTAGTTTAAACCCATAAACCATCCATCCCTTGTGATTTACTAGCTAACAAATCCCCTAATGATCCTTAAAAGTACATGTACATCCCATGGTTAATTAAACTTGGTACTTAGTGTCCCCTAACTAACAAATACACAATGTTTAATAACCCATTTATTTCCTTTGTCCATCTTGATGCCGCGGCTAAACATAAAGCACACACATAAATCATAGGATTACCAATATCCTAGGTAAATTTTGTACCATGATCCTCTAATTAAGACATGTACTTAGTGGTTTAACAAAACAATGTGTTCCTAACTAGAAACCACAAAAACATCTAACCTAGGCTGGTTTTGGTTGGGTTTGTGTGACTAGAAATGTGTAACTAAGTATTTGCCTATAAATACTTGTGCACATAAACCATTTTACACTCTTACAAAACACAAACACTAAAACAAGTAAGCATATACCCTTTTTCTTTGCGTCAGATCTTAAACCGCAACCAAACACACTCACTTACTTAATTCAAAACCAAAATAATACCTAGGGTTGTCACACGAGGTCACAAGAAAGTTTACAAGCCAAGATTAGGTGTACACTAAGCTTTGGAGCTTTGGTTTATTCGTTGGTCGTGTATTACACACGTGGGTTATCTCATTTCTCGCGCACACCCAAAAACAAAGTCTTAGGACCTTTTGTAAGTCACATTCGAACTCATATCGATCGTGTCATACTCGTTTTCTTGTTAGCTAGTCAATAGACCACGTATGTATATATATATGATGTGCTAGCATGAGAACACGCTTATTAAGTATAAATATGCGTGTTATGCACAATGTAATTGCGTATAATGACATGTGTGGTGTAAAGATGCAAGGAAACACGTAACACGTAACCTATTAACAAGCAAGACTTTAAAAACCTTTCGTTTATATGAAAACATGGACCTTGACGTGAATAATAACCTTATGCACAAAAATATAAGAAGACTGTACGTAAACTTTCAAAGAAATCATAACGTCATGACTAGGGAAGGAGTATACGACCTCTTTTAATGAATGCATGTGGTAAACTCTACTTAAATAGGAATTACGTGAAGTGTTTTGGAATGAAGAACCCTAACAAGACCCGACATGGACCTTAATAAACCAAATGGACCCTATCGGGCCTAAGAGCCCATGTCCGAGCCCAACAGGCCCAACAACCATAGGTTGAGGCCCGTGACTTCTAAATAGGCTTACATGAGCTTACCAAGGGCTTATATAGGATGTGAACACGTAGGAAAGAAATATATGTTTAAGAAAAGCTTAATAGGCCACAAGCGGACCCAATAAGACCAAACAGGCCCAACAGACCCAATTGTAAGGCCCACGAAATGGCAGTAAGCTCTACGGTCTTATTATGAGTTCTACGAGCTTATTGACACTCACATAGACCCTAAGATACCCCAACTTGTGATTGAAGAACCAAATCAGACCCTTATGGGGCTTAGTAGCCCTTTACCAAGTCCAACCATGAGCCCTTAAGCCACAATAAGATAGACAGCTTAGTATGAGCTTACACAGTTTAATAAGCTCATTAAGGAGATAGAAATACTAATAGGACTTAAGTAGATAAGCCTAAAGGCTTAAAAGACTTGTCGAGTTTGAAATGGGCCCAAAAGCCCATTACCGGGGCTTATTTGCTTATTGGATAAGCCACATAGTGAAAACAGCTTAAACACATTCTATGAGTGCTTATTGAGTTAAGAAAATAGGTTGGATCTATATTGAAACCTTAAGTAGACTTTTCAAAACTTTCGGGTTAAGGTTATTGGGCCAAAAAGCCTAATAAGCCCAAATAAGTTCACCTGAGCTTATTAAATAAGCCAAACTGATTTTTATAACTTAGATAATCTTAACAAGTGCTTGTGTACTTTTGGAAACTTAATTGGACCATTAAATAGCTTAATGGACCTTAACGGACTCAATAAGCGCAATAAGCTTAAATAAGCTCATCCGAGCTTATTTATAAGCCAAAACAGTTGGCTTTGCTTATTGGAGCTTAATAAAACTTATTGCCTCTTGTTAAAACTCAATCGGGCTTAAAATGTGATTTTTTCAAGATTAAGGGACTAATAGTGCAAACTTGTAAACTTGGGGGTTAAAACTGTCAAAAACTGTTTTCTATAAACTTTAGGGGCTGCTTGGGTATTTCTAAAACTTAAGGGACTGCTTTGTAATTATATAAAACTCAAGGGTATTCTATAAACAAAGGTGATTTTATAAACACTTAGCGAATCAGACGAATTATATTCGGATATTATTCAAGTAAACATGCGATTTAATAAATACGAATATTTATTAATAACTTTTATACGTATACAAAAATGTGTGAAATCGTATACCTTCCCAAGAGTCATCAAGTGAATGCAAATACAATAAACATGTGCACCACCACACAAGTGATAATAGTATATATAAACTAGCAATTTATTGTAGTTATACATTGAGTCTTTAGCCTAAACTTGTAGACTAAGATTGGCCGTATTTACTTAGGTATTTGACGGTGTGATTAATTTGCCGTACTTGGATATATCATCATTTTCAGATGACTATTTACTAAAGTGAGTTCATAGCCCCATGTTTTACAATTATTTAAATGATTTACATCTTTAGGGTGAGAACATGCTTTGTTTTACAAATTGAACGCAAGTGTATATTTTATATAATGATTACGTGTTTGCCTAAGTAGCGATAACCCACTAAGCCCTTTATCATGAACTTTCAATCACTAGATTGTGAGCGCGAATGTTATAAATAGATCTATTTGGGATTGACATTCAGCCTGGTTGCCAAACAACAAACGTATACCATGTCGGATTTGGGATGTTGCAGGTTAGAACATCATTCACGGGCATTTATTGGCAATATATTACATTCATACACGTCGAGCTTCTGTGTCATGAGCTTAGGAAAATGTAATTACTTTTTATGATGTTTGCATCTGTTGCTTAATCATACACTTGGAAATCTTGCGGTCTTACTATTGATTTACATAAACCTATGAATTCACCAACTTTATGTTGACGTTTTAAGCATGTTTTCTCAGGTCAATAAGGCACGAGGTACTCAGATACATTGGGGTCACACTTTGGAAGAGTCAGTACTAAAAATTTGGGGCGTATTACATTTTGGGAACATTTATTATAAACCGAAATCTTTACTTACGTTGTCGAACAATTTGAAGCCATGAGCTTATGTAACAAACAAATATTTTGTTAAATCCAATGTATCTTTTAAACGACACGTTTAGTGGTCGTTCTCATATCTTGTGCTATTGATCTATGAAGTAACGCCCTCGGATATTCAACATTCCACTGCAACCCAGATTTGGGGGTGTTACATAGATTTCAAACCATAATGTTGAATAAGGAATTGTGGATTATTATTCTGTAGATAACATTTTAGAAAGCAACATCGGAAAGGCAATGTGTTATCTATAAAATATAATGCAATCTTCCTTTAGACAATGGTTGTTCATATTCGGAAAGTAATATATTATTTCAAAGCAAGCTAGAAAAAATATGAGCAATTCACAAGGAAAGGAATCTTGTAGCTCCTACTGAAATTGACAACCTCACATGAATGTTATTTCAGTTATAAAACACAAAGCTCCCACTGGATTTATCTACATTGTAAGTGCTACATCACTAGTAAAAAGCAAATAGCGATTTATTTACTTTCCTACTCTCTTAGAATGCCTACAAGTAGCAATGTACTTAGGTATTGTATAGAGTATATGAAGTTCTACTAATGTAGATGAGGGACTAGCCATCATGTATTCATTAACTTGAATATTTAGCATGCATTTCCTCCTTAATCTGTCTGTCTAACCACAAGGGTGTTCAGCACTATAAGGAATGGATCAAGTCTAAGAAAATTTACCTAGAAGACCTGCTAGCAATTTTCTTTACTCATTGCGGTTAAACTCATAAATCGTGACAAGTGCAAGATGTCATTATTTGGTAGCTATAGACACAATGTTCTCTAGTTACACAAATATTTTATCTTTCAAAGATTTCAGAACCGAAAAAGGGTAATGAAAGATTGAAAGTGAGTTTAAATATAATTGAGGAAAAACTTCAATTATAACCCTATATTATTCTTGTCAACCAATGAGAAGAGATAGGAGTAAGTCTCACTATTTCTTACCAGGAAAGGAGACTATGTTTGTCTTTTAAAACAAACTCATGTTTACGAAGTATGTTGCAATAACACTATAGAACATCGAAAGTTCAATTTTAGTATTTTAGATAATTAAATTCTTAAAAGAATTAACTACGCAATTAATTACTAATAAGACTAAGATCCAACTTGTCCTCCCACTTATTACTAGAGGTCTGACCAGTGTGTAAACAAGTAGGGCAAGAGGTAAGCGACGAGCGTTAATTGCATTGTTAATGCAACTCTTAGATTTATGAGACACGTGAATTTAGTAAATCATATAGTAATGTCATGTACATGTTTTGTCTCATCTTATGCCTCGGGTCTGAGGTCTGACCAGGTAACTCGATTTAAGTCGACCAAAAGAGAACATGCAAAAATTGACAAAGGTCTGACCAATGGAAAAAATTCGCCATGGGTTGGAAAGGCCCTGAGGTCTGACCAGAGAAGTCAATCCAAATGCGCGTGTTCTTCATTCGGCTGGCATAGACTTAAAACTTCACATAGGGGTATACACATAAATTTTACAAAATATGTGACAAAAATCGTGTACAAGAAGCATGCAAAACATCTTGTAGCACAAGTTAAGAAAAACATTTTGTTAACTTTTTAAGTATAGACATCATTTTGTCAAATGTTCTCGGTAGCTCCATTTTGGACGCACAAAGAAGCGGAGAAACAGGTCAGCGCGAAGCGTATTAAAAACCTGACTTCTTTTGGGGAGCCTTAGCTAAGCCCGCCTTAAACTTCTCTTGTAGTTTGTCCATAATGGGTGAGCCGTATTTCCAATTGACTAATGATGCTATTATATGTTAAGAAACCCTTTGTTAACATTAGTTTTATATTTTCCAATATAGCGGAAAGAATTACAAATTGATCAAACCCTATATTGTACTCCTACATGCGTCCGAAGACACAAGTAATTCCAATAATTCCCTCATATGCCGAAGCATGTAGTGGGGCGGGAGAAGATTAAAGATCAATTTAACCCTATATTGAGCGTATAAAAACTAAAATTACACAAGAAATCAAATTTCATAGTTTAATGTTCGTATTAAATTTGTCCAAAAACCCCCGTTTCGTAAATAATACATAACTAGTCACAAGGAGTATGCTTACGTGTTTAATATTAGACATGTTCAATCCAAAATTACTCTATAAGTATAAGTCCATTTTTAAGAGTTTCATAAAGTCTATTTGCAAATATTAAGAATCACATGGCATATCATATATAAGGAATTAAAACAGATAGAAAATTAGAGTAGAATTGAAGACAAATTCTTATATTGAAAGCAGTAAATCATATAATGCCTCAGGTTCTCAAAGGAGTCTTCCCCAATCGGAGAACCAAAAGACTCTCACTAGGCTTTCTGCTAAAGTACCTAGATCACCGCATCCAATATATAGCATGATTGCGTGAGTCTTAAGGCTGAGATAAATCAAGAATAGAATAACATGGCAGCTTAATTAACCTTTAATTTTAATCTATTCTCTTTTCATCAAGTAACATTAGAATTGATTCTAGGTGTTTATTCATTATTTATGGCAAGTATTGCATATAATTGCCATAATTTTCCAATAAAACAATAAATAAATCAAGATTTCATGCAGCCCTAGCGTGTTTAATATGTGTGTAACCCATAAAACACAAATAAGTTGGCTCGTGATGCCACTGTTATGATTTGATAAACTGTTAACCATTAACACAACGAGTACGCAGCGGATATGGATCTAGTTTGGTTCACATGATTAACACACAATAAATAAACAAAAGGGAATATAGAATACTAACCCTTGTAGTCAACTGTAAATATAAGAAACCAAGAACTAGAACCCTTTTGAAACTAGTGGATAAATTTTCACCTCAACGAGTGCTCATACAAATACGTCCAACGAATGTGCCCGGATGCTAGTCCTACATCCTGTGTATCCCAACCAACAATTGTATGCCGACATAATCTGAATAAAGCCCCAAATACCACTCTTGTATTATGTATCGAAAATCAAAAAGGTGTCTTAGGGTTTTCACCAATTTTGGTTCAACCAAAAATGAGCAGTATGAACCGAAAATGACCAGAATGAAACCCTAATCGAATATGTATATTGTCACACCTGAGAACATGTAAACCAAAGACCCTAAGGCTGCTAAAACGTTTGTGGGATCAAATCACAGCCATGTAATCTCACTTGGAGATCACCGAATTTAGCAGGAAAGGAAAAGAAGGAACCGAATATGCAAGAACCCTAATAAGGGTTTGTATAACCGGCTGTGAGATATGGAGAGGAGGATTATTATTTTTCTATGTTTGTTTTGTTGTTTCGTACTTCCATATGAGTTAGGGAGTGATGGGTTTTATACCCTCAAAACCCTAGTTGATATAAATAAGGAACTAAAGTCCTTACCTTATCAAAACACCTCCTCATGCCTTATCCTTTCATAAAACATATGTTGACACTCTCTATGAATCCATATAGCCGGTCTTAACACTCACCACCTTTAGGATTCTAGTCTTTTCATTTTAGGTCCTTTGGTTTACAATTAGATGCATACGTGAAGTATAAACGCACTCTAAGTATTTAACGTGTATGCCCCCAATATGCTCACACATTTCTAGTTGTATAATGGCATATCCAACTACCATAATCCAACACCCATTTTCCAAATCACTTAAATCTGTATATTAAGAAATCATAAGTTAGCATTGATCCAATAACAAATATGATATATAAACATCATACGAAACTTGAATGTACCTACATTAAAAATACAAATGTGGGTTTATAATAATAAAATAGTTTTATAAATCAAGGTCGCTTTTGATACAGAATCATTACCCTCTTTGAAGAAGAAACTATAGACAAAAACTCAACGCAGCTAGATAATGCATAAATCATATTGTATAAAATACACATGAAAACATATATGCATACATACGATGTTTCATTGTGTTTTAGTATCATTCTTCTATACTTTTCTATTTAGGTGTATAAAGATGTAATTAAAGTAATTTAATTTGTGGAAGATAAAAAATACCTTTGAGGGGGAACAAACCCTTCTCCAATAGATTAGGATATTGATCAAAGCATATTAGAGAACCAACTCCACTTGTCCAGAAAAGTATCTCTAGAATATTGAGCTCTTTTGCGGCTTCAACGGTGAAGACCATATGTACGTCAGCCACAATGCAAGTAACAGGAGAATACGAAGCATTTTATTTTGGTTAGCAGACTTTTGAATGGAACCAAGGCAGTTTCATCCACGGACTTGACCATAGTTGGAACATCTTGGGTGACATCATAGTTTTGAGGCGACGAAAGCCCATCAGGAATGGTCTGAAAGTGAAAAGATGGCAAGCCACATACTGCATCAGAGCCTTGAGATCTAATGAGACGTTCATGGTTAAACTCAGTATTGACAAATGTAATAAGGAAGTCTTTGGAATGGAGGATTTTAGCAAGTTTTAGCATAGGGTTAATGTGCCCTTGTACAGGGGTTGGTACGCACACTGCATGTGGCATAATTTCTTTTGAACCCATGCTGCTTGATTTACTCCTTTTCTACCTTGTTATATTTAGTATCTATATTAGTCTATAAATATTAAGTCTAGAGGGTCATTGTGTAAATTTAGCCCAAGTTTAGCCCAACTAAGGAATATATAGGTCGGTTAAATACTCTATATATACAGACGATGTCTTTAGACTAGGGCATTAGAAGAGTCGACAGGTTTTCTCCTTTGTAGCAGCACACGGTTCCTTTTAAGAGTTGGTTATCTTCCCCCTCATCTCTACAATAAAGAGGTAAGGGGGAGGGGTCATTGTACCGTTCATTCTTTTCGTTACTTAATAAACGTGTAATATTGAGGGTTATACGAGTGCATTAATATTGCTTCTGTGATTGTTATAGGTTACATACCAGTAGGTTTCGACTTGTTTTCTAGTGTGCTTGTGATCGCTATTCCGCTGTAGCTCACCTATTGTTGGTATTAAACAACAAGTGTTATCAGAGCTTAAGTTCGAAGAAGAAGGTAGCTAGGTTCTCGATCAAAGTAACTTGGGCAGGAATAATCGTCGATGGTTAAAGAAGATAATAAGGGTTTTCGATCAAGCGTTTTCCTTATAGTGAAGTCGACACAAGATTCTTGAGGTTTCTGGATAGTTGGAATTTCAAAGGTGTCGTTATTGCCGGGATTTATAATCGACAGAAGGTTTTGGTTTTTCAGTTTTGAAAAACAAAGGTATACTTTAAAGGTTTCTTGGTGGTTAATTAAGTCCATGGTTATTTAAACTTTGAACAGATTGCACGTGAAGAGTTATCTTGGTACATGCACGTGAGGTATCAACATGCTTGCTTGTTTGCATACACGTGAAAGGTTGTAAATATACTTTTCATGTTTTTAAGTTTTGTTTTATTGAAGTATTTGACAAAAAGAAAGAAAAAAGATTTAAAGCTTTAAAGGTTTTTCTTGTCGTGTTGCTAACAAATTTGGGTTGCAAGTTTTGGTTTTAGCAAGGAAAGTTGACAAGGGTTTCAATTGCACACGGAATACTTTGTTTGATTCGGTGTTGTGAGGTTTACATCACAAGGTTATTAGAATAAACAAAGGGTTGGGAAAAATAAAGTCCAAGACTTGTCGAGGTTGCAAGGTTTCTAAGGTTACAAGAAATCGGTTTTTCAAGAAATTACGACAAGGGTTCTTCAACAGGGTGTCTCGGGTGTTAAAATTCCAAGGTTGTAGCGAAATTATGAAGGGCTCTTTTCACAGGTGTGTCATGTTTGGAATATTGAGGTATACCAAATTGTTGATGTAACATTCCGTATTTTTAGGTCATTTACGACGTCATCTATTTTACTAATTATTTTTTTTCTCGTACGCGTTTACTTTTAATTCTTATTATGTAGTAAAATCGCGTAAACTAAAAATCAACAATTAACGTAAACGGACACCAAACGAATTAAAGTTTTCGTCAAGCAAGCAATATATTATTTTTACGAAAGTAATAATCAACTTTTTATATTTTATTTTTATTGGTTGCGTAAAACGTTTACGTTTCGCAATTAAATACATTTAGGCATACCCGGAAGCACCAAAACCTTTCTACGCTTCAACAAATACCCACTTTTATACCCAATACTCAAAAATCACAAAAATATATCATACATATCAACCCATGGCCAGATTTGGTGATAAATATCCAAGAAATATCATGAAAATCTATCAACTTGCAATGTACTACACCTTTTAATTAAACCATGAGACTTTTGCAAGCAAAGCCCATACCTAGACCAAGACTTTCACTAGGAAAAATGACCAACTCTTCCTTGTTTTCCTCATCATGTCTTTTATGAACCTAGTCCTTATTACATCTAGCTACAAGAAGTATATAAGGAAAGTAACTAGCAACTAGAACACACACATCTCATTTGTATAAGTGTAAAACATAAAATCTCTCCCTTTTTCTTCTTTGAAGCCCACGGCTCAAAAACCCCCAATATAACAATCCATAGCTTGATTTTCTAAGACCATACAAGCACTCTTCCTAAGATATACTAAGGTATTTGCAAAGCCTTGGTTAACCATTTATAAGTGTTGAAACAAAGAAAGTGAAATTAGGGTTCTTGGAAAAAATTAAGCGTTCAAATCTTGCAAGCTTGGTTTAAAAATCTAAACAAAGGTTTAGATTATACTTCTCATCATCATTTATCACCATAAGGTTATCTATAAGCCCTTATCTTTTCATTTCATGAGTTTATATGTATATGATGTTCTATGTAGTAAAATCACCACTTAGGATATGTTTAACTTGTTAAAATGGATTTTCTTGTACACATGTTATATGGATGGTATATTGAGGTTATAAAAGGGTTGTAAGACTTGTACACTCTTGGTTATGTGTAAAAAGGGATTTTGGATAACTAGTGATTTAAAGTGTACTTAAGAAAGTTATGGTTTATAAGTGTGGTTATGGACATGTTAATTTGGACATTTGGACAATCCATAGACTAATGGACTTTATTATATGTAATACATATAATATATATAGTATAAAATACTTGTGGTAATTTACAAAGTTGAAAGTTATAAAAACAAAGCTTAAATATGGATTTAATAAAGACATGTAAACTTTATATTTGGATTCGACATACCACCTGGTCATTTTATATTTTTATAAGATAGTACGTCTCATGATGATTCCAAAGAGATAAGAAACTCAAAAAACGGATTATATTAATACGAAAAGATACGTAGTTTCGAGTTACACGTATTAAATCGCGTTATAAAATAAACTTTATAAAAGCAAAGTTGTAAAATTTTTTTAAAAACAAAAAAGTTTAGTATTTTTCACAGATTGTACATATTTTTAGGATTCCAAAATGATAAGAAACGAAAATTTTCAATCAATAACGAAGAAGTTACGAATTACGCGAGTTTACGATAATAATACCTTTATAAAATTACTTTTATAAAAAGTTACTGTTCATGACAGAAACATTTATTTTTGTAAACCTCATAAATATATAGAACTTTATATTACGAGAACGTCATCGAAAAGAAATCGCTAAAATTGGAGCGTATAACGAATAGAAATACTACGGTTACGGTTTTACGTATTAAGTGATAAATATAGTTTATAACTGTATGATACAGTAAAAATCATTGTTCGCAGGGACATAAAAATATGAAATGTGAAACTTTGATAACTCGTCGTAATACGAAGCCCCCTTTGTGGGCATAAGAAACGAAGAAACGGCTTGAAACGTGAAAGTTAGGTCATTTTTATCAAAGGTATATTTTTAAACGTTTATACCTTATAATATAATTTAACAATTATATTTAGATGATGATTAGCTATATGAATGATAGTGGTTGTTAGATACCCAATTGTACTAGTACTTATACGACCTATATTAATTTAGGTTGCATTCCGTCATTGCCATGACGCATTTTCTGTTGTATTTGGATTATCAATAACTCGAGGTGAGTTCATAGCCCCATTTCTATCTACTTGTTTTATAAACTCTATGAGGTGGAATTTACTGACTTGTTTTTACTACGACTCATGTGTTTTAAACTGTATGCTTATCAAGATGATTTCCGGATTATTATTGCCTAAGTTACCACAGTGTCCATCTAAGTCCCTAATTTCCTTGATATTTTTGTCTATTGCTATTATAGTGAGTGCTAGTGTTATGGATAGATCTATCAGGTAGTCAAACAATCCCATCGGAATTTAGGTCACAAGTATCATGGTACAATTTAAAACATTTAGTGAAACTGTTAGGACTGTTTTGGCAGACACCCTACCTATTTAGGGCAGACAGACAGTTAAGGCTTCGGGGTCATGAGCTTAGTGCAATAATACTTGTTTTTGGACTACTGAATTTGTTTTCATACTCTCATTACTTAAATTTGTGATCCTAACTTTTACAGCAAACCTATGAATTCACTCAGCTCTTTGTGTTGTATTTTTAGCCATGTTTATTTCAGCGTCTAAAGTATTTTGCTTGGATCCGGAGCCGTGAGTGGATATCAATGGATGGGATTCTGTGTTATTTAAATTCAATGCGAACTTTTATCTATAAAACTTAAGTCACCTTTTGGGAGTATGAAGGTTTTTGTTTATTAAATTGGTATGTGGGAAATGTTAGACTTTTAAATCATATGTGACCCTAATGTATGAACTCTGATTTTTTGCTATGGCATCGGCAATGAAATACTTATCTTTAAAAAGTCCTTTATGGTCGTTTCCTATATCTTGATTGTTGTGCTATGAAGTCGCACCCCATTGTTTCCATTCCGCTGCATACCAGATTTTGGGGGTGTTACAGATTGGTATCAAGAGCCAAGGTTATAGGGAACTGGGTCATTTTCAAAACCTAGTCTATAACCAAAATTTTTACAGATTTTCTTTTCTTTCATTTTCAAAATACAGAATCCTTCATCGCTGATCTGATATCCGCGCGCGCATTCCCTGATCCTTACTTACTCTTCTGATTATCATTGTTGTATTATATATTTTATATATAATACTTGGTTTAAATTCGATCCCTTATGTCTATCTTCTAGCGTATTACTATTCATTCGTATCGGTCGATTATATAAATATTGACCATTCCGATTAATTCATGAGTATTATAGAATTCTTATTTTCTTGGTTAGTATCATATACCTCGACTCAATGTACTCTTACAAATTCTTACCGGATTTTGTACTTGTATTGTTGACAGAATCATGCCGCCCAGAAGATTTAAGAAGAAATCTGTTAAGAGGTTGGTGGAAAAGCATGTGGCTAAAGCTATTGAAGAGTACAAAAAGAATAGGGCTAATTTAGACAGTGCTGGAAGTTCAGGAGGAAACCCTGGGAATGCTGGAGGAACTATGAATGTGCACGGTTGTTCGCACAAGACTTTTATGAATGGAAAACCTCATACTTTTAATGGAACGGAGGGTGTTGTTGGGTTAAGGCGTTGGATAGAAAAGGTTGAGCAAGTGTTTGAAACTTGCAAGTGTGCTGAAGAAGATAAGGTTATGTTTGCTGCTAGTACTTTCGAGGGTCGTGCGTTAACATGGTGGAATGGGAACGTGCACACTCTAGGGCTCATCAATGCTAACCATATTCCATGGACTGAATTCAAGACGATGATGACTACGGAATACTGCCCAGCAACTAAAATCCAAAGGATAGAGCAAGAGCTCTGGACTTTGACTCTAAAAGGAGACGACATTGAGGCATACAATAATCGTTTCTATGAGTTGGCCTTGATGTGTCCTGAATTGGTGCCCACTAAAAAGAAGAAGATTAAGAAGTATGTTCATGGTTTTCCTGAAAGAATCAAAGGAAACATCACTTCTTCAAAACCTGTAACTCTGCATGATGCCATCAACATGGCCATCTAAGTCCCTAATATCATGAACCATCAATTGCTATTATAGTGAGCGCTAGTGTTGTGGATAGATCTATCGGGACTAACAATCCCCACCAGGAATTTATGGTCACAAGTGATCTGGGAGCATTTAAACATTTAGCGAACTGTAGGCTTGTTTTGCAGGACATCACTACCTATTTAGGGCAGACAGCAGTTAAGGCTTCCGGGTTCATGAGCTTAGTGCCAATAAATACATGTTTTTGGACTACTGAATTTGGTGGGTTTCATAGTATTTTACACATTACTCTTAAATCTTGGTCACACTTTTACCAGAAAACCTATGAATTCCTCAACTTTGTGTTGACATTTAGCAATGTTTAATTTCAGGTCCTAAAGTATAAGCTTGGATGGGAGCCGTGATGGATATCAATGAAGATAGATTCTGTGTTTATTTAAATTCAATGCAACTTTTATCTATAAAAACTTAAGTCGCCTTTTGGTAATATGAAGCTTTCGTTTAATTAAAAACGTATGTGGAAATGTGTAATGACTTTCTAAAACATATGGGGAGCCTAATGTATGAACTCTGATATTTTGCTATGGCATCGAATGAAATCTTATCTTAAAACGTCCATTTAAGGTCGTTTCCTATATCTTGATTGTTGTGCTTTGACGTAGCACCCCATTGTTACCATTCCGCTGCATACCAGAATTTGGGGGTGTTACAGTACAAATCCAGGTTTTAGGTTTTCTTAGTGAGTTAAATCCACGTATACACATACGTGTCTTCTCTACGAAAACACATGCCTGCTCACCTTTTTATTTGTTTAGGTTATGTCTCTTGCTCTCTCTAAAACTGATCAAAAATTGATTTCACTCTCTCTCTTGCGGCTATGGTTGGGTTCCTGACATTGAGAGTCGTCTGCGAACATACAAAAAGGTATAAATCATTTATATAAAAGTTAAAAAACAAAAAAAATGTTTAGGGTATTCTTTCAATTTGGGGGTTTTTGGAATTAGGGGTTGGTTATAATTTCTGGGTTTCGTTGGTATTATGGGTTGGTTTTGTTGGAACCCTGTGTGTCACGCTATAAATGAACTAATGTAATTCCGGATATGTCACCATATTTTAAGGCTAACAATAAGGGTTTTCAATCAAGTGTTTTCCTTATAGTGAAGTCGACACAAGATTCTTGAGGTTTCTGGATAGTTGGAATTTCAAAGGTGTCGTTATTGCCGGGATTTATAATCGACAGAAGGTTTTGGTTTTTCGGTTTCGAAAAACAAAGGTATACTTTAAAGGTTTCTTGGTGGTTAATTAAGTCCATGGTTATTTAAACTTTGAACAGATTACACGTGAAGAGTTATCTTGGTACATGCATGTGAGGTGTCAACCGGCTTACTTGTTTGCATACACGTGAAAGGTTGTAAATATACTTTTCATGTTTTTAAGTTTTGTTTTATTGAAGTATTCGACAAAAAGAAAATGTTAGCCTTAAAATATGGTGACATATCCGGAATTACATTAGTTCATTTATAGCGTGACACACATGGACTAATAATGACTAAGTACAATAGTTGTGTGTCACTAGGACTATAAATACCCCCTCCATATTTCCATGGAGGGGTGAAGCCCACATTTGTAAAAGTGTGTATTGTGTGTGTTTTCTCTCAACATACACATCTTCCCATCTCTTTTCACCTTCAACTCTTAATAAAAATGGCTACACATTTATTCCATTATACCCAACCTCTAGATCTTGTTTTAATCCCTTGTTCATATGTCATTTATTATCTACAATTGGTATCAGAGCCAGGTTGTGAAGACTTTCTCATCGAAGACCTTCTTAACTCAAGCATGGTTATGGCATCGAAGACTTTCTCATCTCAACTTTGACTACATCAACTTGCTTTAGAAGAAAGATGTTGTGATTG
>BQNB010123649.1:0-20062 GCA_026074375.1 Tanacetum coccineum
TTTACTCTACCAGTAGGAACTACATACCTACTAGAGCACTTATGTAATCACAAGCAACTCTATGAGAGACTCTAACAAATGAAACTATTGTTTACGCGGAATATAAACAACAGAGTTAAAGAATTACTAAGAACAATGATCCTCTATGGATCTTTTCTATTGATAATAAAGTGTTTTTTTTGATCGATTCAATCAGCTACTTTTCATCTAAGGCCGTAGGTTTCTTAAATACCCACGAAACCCTTAAGACTCGCTAAAAGCTAAAGTGATAAGTGTTATCACTTCTTAGGATATCTCATGCATATCCCTATCACTAACTAACTTAACTTGAAACCCGGAGTAGTAAGCATAATACTACTAGGACTAATAATGTTCTACCAGCAGGAATAACTTTTTCCTGCCAGTATCTAACTATAAACATATCCTTACCAGTAGGAAACTACATACACTTCCAGCAGGATCTTTTTAATCTAACCAGTAGGATAATACATACCTACTAGTAGTAATCTATCTATTACAAAATTCCTAACACCCTTTTTTTGGTTTTTTAGTAGCTCATTTGGATTTCAAACCCTATTTTAATTGCTGATTGGAGAAGCCCTTAGGTTAATCTTTTTAGGTGTTTAACTCATTAAGCCACAAGGTTCCCTCTTAGGTGCTTAAATTTAAGGCCAAAAGTGCCCCTTAGGCTTTATGACTGCCATTTTTTTTGCTTATAGCTTATATGCCTTTTTTATGCTCATCTGTCTGTTTTTCTTTGCTTAATTTTGTTTGAATTTGCTTATTAGGTTAGTTTAGTGTTATTTTAGCTTATCTGTAATTAGGGTTAGCGCGTATTTGAGCTTTATTTTGCATTTGTAGCTTATCATTTTAAGTTTAAAAGCCTTTTATAGATCTGTCCTTTTTAGCTTATATTCCTTGCTTATTTTTGTTCAAACTTGCTTATTAGGTATAGTTGATAATATTGTCTTAGCTTATTTTCTCATTTGCCTTAGCTTATTTGTTCTAAAAAGCCAAACTGTCTAGCTTAATATTAGTTTTAGTGTAAAAAAGTTATAACAGCCACTTTTTGTTTGCTTATTTAACTGCTTAATTTTACACTTAAGGTTCAAGTGAGTATCCACTTGTTTTAGAAAGCCTTGACGGTGTTGGTCTGGATCCCTCTAACCGCAAGTGTGGACCTGAGTATCCGTTTTGCCACCAACCGGATGTGTCGGATTTGAAGGCTGGTACCACGTTGTTCCCCTATAGGGAGCTCGATGGTATTCCTATAGTACTTATGGCTAGGTTTGGAGTAGTCTCCTAGAGTGCAGATATGATTCTCGTCTCCCATGGTGGTCAACGAGAATGGGTTACAAAACAGATAACACAAAGAAAAGATATACTATGAGAAATCTAATATGCAGAAATTAAAGTCTTACTTGAAAGGATTCAAGCATGTAAAATTAAGCTAGACTATGATCAAAACCTAACTACTCCCCGCGCAGCGGCGCCAAAATTTTGTTTCGGTTGTCGTAAGGGACTTCTACAAGAAGTTTTACAACTCCCTATGCAGTGTACCTAATCGTTGTAGTGTAGTATAGGCAAGACTCGAGGGTTGTTATCGTTCTCTAGGGGAATAGGTTGGGAAGGCTTGATCACGGTCTAACAGAATTCTAGGGGTTGAGAGAATATTATTTTTGTGTTTTTATACTTATAGGAAATCATGTAAATCATATATTTGACAGGTTTGGTTGGTTTTAGTTATTAAACTAAATAATAAACTAAGCTACTGATGATAACAATATAATAAAAGATTATGTTTATTTAATCATGTATTACTTCCTAGATTGCTTCTCCTAGTGTTGTTGCTTTGTCACACTTGTGATTGTTCTATGTTTTTTATTTCAGAAGTCTTGAACGACTTACAGAACCGCCGTCTATTTAATATTCCGTTTATAGGCAACGCACAAGTAAGATACGTATGAAGCACTATTAAGGGCCCCTAAAGTATAATTAAATGGCAGTTGAAAATATATTAAGAGTGGATCAACCATATATGGTGCAAGGTAGTATGAAGACTGTTACCCGATGGTATCCTTTCTACACAATCATGTTTTCTTAGACATATCAATAGCGATACAAACAAAAGCTGGTTTTCTAAGACTAACATGCATTTCACACAAGAAGCAACACCACTAAGATTACATCCTAGGTTATACCAATCATAAATAAAAACAATAGAAGTTTAGCAAGCATGTTAAAGATAAAGCAGATTAGATAAAGAATCACACAACAATACATATTGATGATTAAGATAGTGTTACTTGATTAAAACATGAATTGAGAAGCTACAATTAAGGTTTTGAGGCCCTAAAATCGTCCCTAACAGCTGCTAAACGAACTAGGGTTCGTCCTTTTCTTTTACTCTAAAGTTACACACTTAAAACCCTAAAAACGGATTTGTATATATAGGAAAATCGCTGTGACGGCGTCGCGTTTTAATCGTGACGCCGTCATGAGTAGAATATTCTAGATAATGGGTTGGGTCGTGCATTCTGACGCCGTCTTGAGATCTTGTGACGCCGTCTTGAGATGAGTTGTGACGGCGTCACGTGTAATCTGTGACGCCGTCTCCAGCTTCTGAGTAGAAATTCTTGAGAGATGTTGGTGTAGGTCCGTAGTCTTGTCCGTTTCTTCTCCAAATGAGCCCAAGTCATGTGTATTTCCTCCAAATGCCTTCCAATGTTGGAATACCTAAAAATGCTTGATTAAGTTCCTATATTGGGCATAAAACATGCAATTGTTTTTTTTTTTTTTAAGGGGGTTTATCGCACCCCGAAAAAGTGTATAAAATGGACACTCATTCCCCACCAGAGTTAATTCATGATCTCATTGAATTCGGATTATGTGCAAACCATACTTGGGTAAGTTCGCGATAGTATTCATTGATGATATCTTTATCTACTCAAGTAGAAATAAGGAGTACGAGGTACGCCTTAGGCAATTCTCGGAATTGCTTAAGAATAAGGAATTGTACGCCAAATTCTCTAAGTGTGAATTCTGGCTCCCGAAGGTGCAATTTCTCGGCCACGTTGTTGATAGTCAAGGCATTCACGTCGATACCGCCAAGATTGAGTCAATCAAGGATTAGGCAACGCCTACGACTCCAACGAAGATACGAAAATTCTTAGGTATTTTTGATTATTACCGATAATTTATCGAAGGTTTCTCTAGGATATAGAAACCTCTAACCAAACTAACTCAGAAAAGCATAAATTTTAATTGGGGCGAAAAAGAGGAAGCGGCATTTTAACTGTTAAAACAGAAATTGTATAGTGTGCTAATTTTGATTTACCGAAGGGAGTGAGAACTTTGTGTTAATGTGATTGCTGCTTTGAAAATGGGTATTGGTGCGCAAGTTTTGATGCAAGCAAAAGAGAAAGTCATAGTAACATTATCCTTACCAGTAGGAACTACATACCTACCAGCAGGAACTTTTACTACTCTACCAGTAGGAACTACATACCTACTAGTAGTAACTATCTATTACAAAATTCCTAACAGTCGGACTTCGTCATTTTGTTCCTTATCTTGAGCCGGACTCGCGTTTTAAAGTGTACACATCTTATTAAATGTTTTAAATTAAATTTAGTGGGACGGAATAAAAATGTTTACGAATGTGGTGTGACCCGAGCCTTTGGTCGGCTATATAATGAAACAAACACCTCTTGTGTTATATTTATAAACTTAGGAGGGACTAGAAATGACAATAGGCCAAAGTGATTTTCCATATGAAGCCACACACACTCTTATTTTTCTTTTACAATTTTTTTTGCACTCCACGACCGGCCACCACTCATACCACCCAAACCCGACGATTTTTCGACATGCAATATAATCCGTATACAAAATATTAATCCTCTTATCAAGACCTACATATCCCACTAAAAATATACGACATGCAATGGGTATTTTTATGGTTTGAGTTCGGAACGAGTTTGGTCGAAATGGGTTGGAAGTAATGATTTTTATGATAAATAAAACATTGTAGCAAGCTCGATTTAAATGAAAAAGTTTCGGTTTTGGTTTCGGGTTGTGTCCGAGGTCACGGCTAAGGTCAAAAGGGGAGCAAGACGATTTCAATCGAGTCCGACTTAGCTTATATAGCATTGTGAGTATCTCTAAATACTTGTATTTTATTTGTTCTTGTGATTTATTGTTTTCGATATATGCATGTGGTTAAATCCAAGCGAAACTTACGTCGTCTAGTTTAGATTTTGATTGGGTTTATTGAGCGAATTAGATATCGTGTATAGTCTATTTTAGATAAGTTGTGAAATCGTTTTTGGGTCGAAAATGGGTTTTGACGCGTTTTGTAATATGTAAATTCGAGCAAAAACTTTGGCACGTTTTTCAAGGATCGAGAAATTATAAAAACTGATTTTTGATTTAGAAATATAATAGAGTTCATCTTAATGAACGTTTTGATAGGTGGATCGTTCCGTAACTCCTAATAACGAATAGACTAGACTAGTTGTGGTGTAGAAAATAAAATATACTATATGTATAAAAAGTCAACATAAAAGTCAACGGAAATTTTAATCAACGTCAATACGTTATAAGGGCGATTCGATTTATAAAAATAATATCGATTATTATCCTTATGTAAGTAAATATTTTGAGAACATTGGTCGGTTTTAAAAATTGGAAAGTCTAAAAATAGTAACTTTTGTAATATACGGAATATAACTCCGATACGAGTAATTAACAACCAAATTGGGTGTTGAATGTACGACGAAATAAATAAATATTATTATATATATTATTAGATGACGGGACTTACTAAGAATGGCAACTTAATGAAAATAGTAACTTTCCAAAAATAGAAAGTTTCCGAAAATAGAAAGTTTTTATTAAAGTATATTAATGTGTAAGTAAAAGAATGACCGTAGCTCAATTATGTGGGGTTTAGGATCTAAGACGCGCAAGTGGATTTCTCATCACATGTGTATGTATATCTATATCGTTTTAATAGTCGCGATGTACGCACTATTCGATCATATCTTATTGTATAGTAATCGAGCGACATAAATTATAGGTCGCGGTTAAGTTCGTTGTCGAGACGCCTTGGGATTGTTTCAGTTATTTTGATTTTTGGCTTCGATCAAGGTGAGTTCATAGCCTCGCTTTTAAATATTTTAAAACCCGTGAGGGGGATACATGTTGTTTTGAAAATTAAACGCGATGTGTTTTGATACGTGGTATGATTTCATTGCTATGAGTATTTGCCTTTTACTGTGTGATCGTTAGTTACCGACGAGGTAAACGCTGAATGCATTAAATAAATCAATTGGGTTTGACAACCCTGTCCGGGGTCTGAATCCGAAGGTGAACACCTTGTAACGGACATTTTGTATTGAGACTACAGGTAGTGGCATACTTCCCGGTCAGTATTTTATCCTAAATGATAAAAGTGTTAAGGTTCGGTACACGGGCTTATATTAGTGGAAATCATGATATAACTTGCCTTGCAAGCAATGTTATAATTGTTTTGTGGAACCAAATATTGCATTCTGACTATTATTTGTAAACTCTATGAATTCACTCAACGTTTTGTTGACGTTTTTAAGCATGTATCTCAGGTTTAGGAGCTGTTGATGGCTTGGATGGGACGGAACGCGGATATCAGGGATTGTGTCTCGGTGAAAATTTGTACATTCTATAAAATGAGATTTGTAAAAAAGTTGTGCTACGATTTATTAGAAAAGAAATTCCTAAAGTTATTTGGGACCTATGTAACTCTGATTTTCCTTATATAAATAAAATAAATTTGGTTTTACAAATATATCATTTGAATGTTTACTGGGACTCGTGTGTATGTATTATGAAGTAGCGCCCCAAATGTTGTATTCCGCTGCGTATCGTATTTTGGGGGTGTTACACATGGTTAATTGTAACCCCTGTCGGACACCAGTTGATATGGAGTCCAAACTGGGTTCGAACGGGGTTCCGGTTCAGGATCCTACTTTGTACCGAAGTCTTGCAGGGGGACTTCACTATCTTACGTTGTTGAGGTTGTCGTAAGAGACTTCTACAAGAAGTTTTACAACTCCCTAGGCAGTGTACCTAATCGTTGTAGTGTAGTATAGGCAAGACTCGGGGGTTGTTATCGTTCTCCAGGAGAATAGGTTGGTAAGTATTGATCACGGTCCAACATAATTCTAGGGGTTGAGAGAACATTATTTTTGTGTTTTTATATTTTTTGAAAGCAGTAATTCATATGTTTGAGAGGTTGGTTTAGTTTTAGCTATTAAACTAAATATAAACTCAGCTACTGGTGATAACAATATAATAAAAGATTGTGTTTATTTAATCATGCATTACTCCCTAGATTGTTTCTCCTAGTATTGTTGCTTTGTCACACTTGTGATGATCTATGTAACTATTTCCTAAGTCATGAACCAATTACACGAACCCGCCGTCTATTTAATATTCCGTTAAGGCAACGCACAAGTAAGGTAGTATGAAGACTATTACAAGGCCTATCCTTTCTACACAATCATGTTTTCCTAGACATATCAATAGCGATACAGACAAAAGCTGGTTTTCTAAGACCTAACATGCATATTCATCATAAGAAGCAACACCACTAAGATCTACATCCTAGGTTTCATACAATCATAATTAAACACAATAGAAGGTTTAGCCAAGCATGTTAAAGATAAAGCAAGAATAATAATGAATCAAACAACAAGACATATTGAATGATTAAGATAGTCTTACTTGATTAAAACAAGAATTGAGGGAAGTACAATAGGGTTTTGAGGCCCTAAAATCGTCCCTAACAGCTGCTAAACGAACTAGAGTTCATCCCTCTCTTTTACTCTAAAGTTACACAATTAAAACCCTAAAAACGGATTTGTATATATAGGAAAATCACTGTGATGGCGTCGCGTTTTAATCATGATGGCGTCATGAGTAGAATATTCTAGATAATGGGCTGGGTAATGCATTCTGACGCCGTCTTGAGATCTTCTGACGCCGTCTTGGTATGAGTTGTGACGGCGTTACGTGTAATCTGTGACGCCGTCTCCAGCTTCTGAGTAGAAATTCTTGAGAGATGTTGGTGTAGGTCGGTAGTCTTGTCCGTTTCTTCTCCAAATAAGCCCAAGTCACGTGTATTTCCTCCAAATTCCTTCCAAATGCTGAATACCTAAAAAGGAACGATTAAGTACCTATTTTGGGCATAAATGCATGATTTACGGGGTTAAACGACCCCGAAAAAGTGTATAAAATGACACCTCATCAAATACCCCTACACTTAGGATTTGTTTATCCTCAAGCAAATGGGCTTTTCTACCTAGACAATAGCAGTATGAGGGTCATTTTACCTACTCTTTAAAAGTATTTTACAACACAACTTTCTAGACCTTGTAATTAAAAGCATGGAAAGTATATACTAGCACCTCACACAAGTGTTTGAGATTCTCTCTTTCACTCGGGTGTATAATTAATTATAACATAATGGGGGAAATGGAAAATCAACACTCATTACCTGTCATAGCATATAAATTACTATAGGCTTGGTAAAGGATCAAACCTCTACCGCTAGGTGCAAGCATTATTCATTACTATCTAAGAGGTCTTTTTAAAGAGTTATGGGGTGCAGGTGGAAGATAACATATAATGGAAACGAAAATGGATGAGATACAAATGGATGGCTTTGGGTGAATTTGGAGTGGAAGGGTTAACTAATTATTTATACGAATACATGTTGGTTTGGTTGCTAAGCCAATACTCGGATGGAGATATACAAACTCTACACAACTCTACATCAATCTCTTTTTTTTGAATAACATAATACATCATAACACGGGGTTTATAACACGTACCCCTACACTTGAGCTTTTACATGCTTAATATTTACAATCTAACTAATGACCCGATTTGAGGTGGATCAAAATAACATGGAGATCATCTAACAAATATATGGAGGTATTGACTTAACTTTTCTTCCCCATTCTTCCGCGAAATAAATACTACCATGAATCCCAATCGTCCCAAAACTGTATTTACAAGGATAAGGACTTAGCAACCGTATACTCAAATAATTAACTTAGGTTAAAACAATAATGTACTAAAAATGAGTACATACAAGGTGGGCTAAGGCAATTTGGGTGTAACGATTGGTTTAAGGGTGACAATGCTCTTCATTAATAATCTGGAATCCACCAGAAAATTATGAGAACCGTGAAAAAGGATAGGCTCAGAGGGTTGTACTAGGGGTATCCTGCACTAAAAATGAGTGCATGGCAAGGGTGTGGGATAGTTATATGATCGGTGTGACCATCATAACAATTATAGGTTTAAAACATGGGTTAATCTTAATACCTCTTATCAAGCAAGTCCTAATACTTACTATGCGATCTCGGGATGCATCACAAAAACAAGTTCTAGAATTTAATATGCTACCGGTACACTCTCATAATCCTAAAGTAACCGATACCAATGTTCTAGAAAAGGCGACAAAACCACGCATACACATCCGTAACGACAGAATAGACACACATGATTGCTCACTCCTTAACTCGAACAAGCTAAAGGTATAATATCTAAGGGCGAACCTCACATTTTAGGGGTGGAATTTGAGGGTTTTTGTGCTAGTAATATAAATTCCTATCCATGAGACGCTATTAATACTCGGTTTTTGTCGGTATGTGTCATAAAAAATTTTAAATTTGGGTCAAAATCACCTCTTATGCTATGTTTTGATATATTACCTATCATTTTAAGGACAAAGCAAATGGCAAATGAAAGAATAGTTTCTAAGGCTTATTTCCCCCCTACACTTAAGTTGAACATTGTCCCTAATGTTCTATAAAGGTACCCGTAAAAACAAATTAAAGGGAAAAGAAAACAAGGAAAAGAAACTAGTACTCCCCTGGTTTGCTCAATAATGAAGAAGAAACATGCGATAACTGGTTAAATCGTCATCCAAGAATTGTCCAATGAAACTTCCTAAGAACTTCCAAGCTTCTTCTCATCAAATATAACCTGTAATCAAAGACAAAGACAACTACACCAAGCATAAAATGTGCGATATACAAATATACAATATGAATTTAGGGTTTGACTCGATAAAGCAGTAAAGATAGGATGAGAGAATTGTCAAACTCATTGGTTTTGCAGGTTTATAACAGAAGATTACATATTTTAAATGTTATGCAAGTTTTATTTTCAAAAATAATTAAAAACTTTAAGTTTTCTGGACCTGGGCGTTTGACGCCGTCAGGAAAATCCTGACCCCGTCACAGGTGTCGTGGTGACGGCGTCGCGTGTAAATCGTGACGCCGTCTCCACGTTCTGTGAAAACGAAATTTTTGTTTTTGATGAAAAATTTCCTGCACTTGATTCCATAAGTTAATTCCTGTACAAATAGCTGCATAAAACCTGAGATTTGACAATTTACTCATATGACTCGAAACTGACGCGAATTAATCTAAACAAATTATTTAACATGCTTGAACTTGGTTCAAAAACCGGATAGATTCCCCTACACTTATTATTTGCAAAATACCTTTGATTGAAATTAAGACGAGGTTAAAAACAATACAAAGCATGATTACAAGATAGAGTTCGAACATGATAGAATAAAATGAAAAGAATAAAACACATGACACTCCTAATGTGCGGGAAAAGTAAAATTGGGTTGCCTCCCAAGAAGCGCTTTTCTTTATTTACGAGTCTTGTAGCTAGACTCGAAGTCACACGTTCTTACGTGTCGTAGAAGTGGTCCAAGTCGATGATTTCCCTTGGACTTTCTCTTTCGGAGAGCTTCCTAGTGGTGGGGATTGACTGTAGGGTTTTGGTAAACTCCTCTCCGTCTGGGTCGATTAGTCTAATCTTGGCGTGCCATGCTCCATCTTTGTTTTTGGGTGGTTTATCCTAGTTAATTGGTTTTTTAATTAGGTCTTCTGATTCCCACATATTACTTTTAAGGTTAATGGGTATGGCTCATAAGAATTCCACCATCCTCCTAAACATTAAGGTATCTTTAAAAGGATTGAGCTCGGCGTCTCTAGCAATTTCCCATTCTTTGGGTAAATGGCAGTCTAAGAAGTCCTTCCTAGCATAATAAGGGGTTCGTGCGCCTATTCCATCCGAGAGAGGTCGTGGTTTGTATGACTCCCTTTTTCCAAGTGTGGTCCAATAAGGTGCTTCCTCCTCACCTAAGTCTACTCCTTTTACTCTGAATACCGACTTAGTGATTCCTTCCCCTACCGCTATTTTGGCCATCCTACAATCTATAACTACATTGGCGGTAGCTAGGAATCCTCTCCCTACTAGCAAAGGGGTCTCGGGGTCCTTCTTCATATCGATCACGTAGAAATCATTTAATAGTTTTAGTTTCACTATGTGGACTTCTACGTCTTTAACAATCCCAACGGGGTAGGATTTGGTTCCGTCAGCTAACCCAAAGATATGGTCAGTCTCTTCTAATAGTCCGATGTTAAGCTTTTTGAAGAGGTAAAGTGAGATTATGTTTACGCATGATCCTAGATCGGCCAAGGTGTCGAAAGGTTTTGAGTCCCCTAATCTACAAGGTAGAGTAAATAGTCTGGGGTCTTCCATTTTTGTAGGTACTTTTCCTTGGACAAACGCTGATCCGTTCTAAGCTCTCTACGTATTTATCTAGTATAGCGTTATAGATTGGAGCGTGAGCTAGGACTTCAAGAACCGGTAGGTTAAGATGAAAATCATGGAATTCATCATCACGAGTTGGTTCGGGCTCTTCTGGTTGTTGTGGTTTGATTTCAATCTCGGGTTGTCGCAGGCTTGTTTGGGAAATGGTTGCCTCCTTGAAATGTGACTTGATAGCATTGATTGAGGTGGAAGGGTGAGATGAGCATTGGGGGTCAATTGTTGGGTAAGAACGAGTAGACAAAACTGGGGTAGTACTCAGTTTTAGGTTCTTGAACATATCGCTAGGTAGTGCTCCCGCTATTCGATCGGTGATGGCCTTCAATACAGTGTCGATTTTGTTGGTCATCTCGCTTTTTTGTTGTTTGAAATCAGCTTCAAACTTGCATAGTCTGGCGTCTTGAGATGCCATGAAGTCGGATACCAATCCTTCTAGATTTGAGGACAATTGTTGAAGGAACGGTTTGGGATTGAACCGTTGGATTAAACCGGTTAGGTGGATTTGAAAAATTATTTTGAGAATTTTGGGGTTGTCTCCACCTAAGGTTTGGGTGACTTCTCCATGATGGATTATAGGTGTCACCAAGATTGCTTTGCTCGGGCTTGAAAGTATACCACTTACCTCCTGCTTCATCGGTACGCGAGGATGCGTATTCAACAAAGGCTTGTTCGGGATCTTTCATGCAATACTGAGTGTCGTGGGGACCACTACAGATCTCCCATGAGGTAGTGATTTTGTTCAATTAGGTAGGTTGTGTCGAAGCGAGATGAGCTTCCATCAAGCGTTGGACTTGATTTTCAAGCTCGATTAGACGACGGTCGGATGTATTCGGGACATCTTGAGGCAAAGAGATTCTCTTGACTGGCTTAGCGAAATCCCTTGGGTCGTTCTAACTTTCATTGTCATAGAGGGCGAGGTCCTCTAATAATGCCCAGGATTCTTTGGCTTTTCATCCACAAAGCTTACCACCGGCCGATTGGTCAATGGTTCGTCTTGTGACGGGATTGACATGGTCATAAAAAATTTGGACTTGGAGCCATAGGTCGATGCCATAATGAGGGACTTTTTGTAGTAAGTCCTTGAAACAAGTTTATGCTTCGGATAGAGATTCTCCATGATGTTGTTAGAACATCAGGATATCATTGCAAAGTTTTGCAGTCCTTCCCAGTGGAAAGAATTGAGCAAGGAATCGGGTAGTAAGATCCTCCCATGTGGTGATGGATCCTGTCGGAAGACGTTCAAGCCAATTGCTAGCTTGATCGTGAAGTGAAAATTGAAATAAACGCAGGCGCGTTCTTTCCCTATTTTCACCATCAAAGTCAAGTGAGTCCACTAGTTTTAGGAAATCCTTGAGGTGTTGGTTTGGATCCTCGGACCGAAGTCCATGGAATGAGCATCCGTTTTGCACCAATTGGATGGTGTCAGATTGAAGAGGTACCACGTTGTTCCCTACGGGGAGCTCAATGGTATTCCTATAGCCCTCGTAGCTAGGTTTGGAGTAATCTCCTAGAGTGCGGATAAGATTCTTGTCTCCCATGGTGGTTGACGAGAATGGGTTAGGAAACAGATAACACAAAGAACAGATAGACTACGAGAAAGCTAATATGCAGAAATTAAATCTTACTTGAAAGGATTCAAGCAAGTAGAACTAAGCTAAACGATGATCAAAACCTAACTATTCCCCACGCAGCGGCGCCAAAAACTTGTTTCGGTTGTCGTAAGGGACTTCTACAAGAAGTTTTACAACTCCCTAGGCAGTGTACCTAATCGTTGTAGTGTAGTATAGGCAAGACTCGAGGGTTGTTATCGTTCTCTAGGGGAATAGGTTGGGAAGGCTTGATCACGGTCCAACAGAATTCTAGGGGTTGAGAGAAGATTATTTTTATGTTTTTATATTTTATGGAAGCAGTAAATCATATGTTTGAGAGGTTGGTTTAGTTTTAGCAATTAAACTAAATAATAAACTAAGCTACTGGTGATAACTAATATAATAAAAAATTGTGTTTATTTAATCATGTATTACTTCCTAGATTGCTTCTCCTAGTGTTGTTGATTTGTCACACTTGTGATGATCTATGTAACTATTTCCTAAGACATGAATGAATTACACGAACCCACCGTCTATTTAATATTCCATTAAGGCAACACACAAGTAAGGTAGTCTAAAGACTATTACAAGGCCCCTATGAGTATATTAAATGCATTTGAAATATATTAAGAGTGAATCAACCATATAAGGGGCAAGGTAGTATGAAGACTGTTACCCGATGGTATCCTTTCTACACAATCATGTTTTCCTAGACATATCTACAACAATACAGACAAAAGCTGATTTTCTAAGACCTAACATGCATATTCATCACAAGAATCAATAACACTTAGATCTACATCCTAGGTTTCATACAATCATAAATAAACACAATAGAAGGTTTAGCCAAACATGTTAAAGATAAAGCAAGAATAATAATGAATCAAACAACAAGACATATTGAATGATTAAGATAGTCTTACTTGATTAAAACATGAATTGAGGGAAGTACAATAGGATTTTGAGGCCCTAAAATCGTCCCTAACAGCTGCTAAACGAACTAGGGTTCATCCCTCTCTTTTACTCTAAAGTTACACACTTAAAACCCTAAAAATAGATTTGTATATATAGGAAAATTGCTGTGACGGCGTTGCGTTTTAATCATGACGCTGTCATGAGTAGAATATTCTAGATAATAGGTTGGGTCGTGCATTCTGACGCCGTCTTGAGATCTTGTGACGCCGTCTTGGTATTAGTTGTGACGATGTCACATGTAATCTGTGACGCCGTCTCCAGCTTCTAAGTAGAAAATCTTGAGAGATGTTGGTGTAGGTCCGTAGTCTTGTCCGTTTCTTCTCCAAATGAGCCCAAGTCATGTGTATTTCCTCCAAATGCCTTCCAAATGCTGAATACCTGCAAAAGAACGATTAAGTACCTATTCTGGGCATAAATGCAAGATTTAAGGGGTTAAACAACCTTGAAAAAGTGTATAAAATGACATCCCATCATACGTTTACACGTCCAGATTTATCTTATGTTGTTTAAAAAATTTACCTTTATATGCACGATCCGTGAGAACCATATTTAGCCACTCTCAAGCGTATCTTGCGATATGCTCAAGGTACTTTGGATTTAGGCCTTCACATATATACATCCTCTACTACCTCTCTGGTTGGTTATACTTATGCTGATTGGGCGGGTTGTCCATCTACACGCAGGTCTACCTCAGGTTATTGTGTCTTTTTGGGTGATAACTTATTATCTTAGTCCGCTAAACGACAACACACTCTTTCACGCTCAAGTGCCGAAGCTGAATATCGGGGTGTTGCTAGCGTTGTGGCAGAGACTGCATGGCTTCGTAATCTTCTTCGAGAGTTACATTCTCCTCTATCGACTGCCACGCTTGTTTACTGTGATAACGTTAGTGCTGTTTATATGTCTGCCAACCCTGTTCAACATCAATAGACGAAACACATTGAGATCAACATTCATTTCGTCCGTGATATGGTTACCGCTAGTCAGGTTTGAGTTTTTCATGTACCTTCTCATTTCTAGTATGTCGACATCTTCACCAAGGGTCTGACATCAGCTTTGTTTAAAGACTTTCGATCTAGTTTGAGCGTCCGACCTCCCCCCGCTCCAACTGCCGGGGTGTATTAGTTGGCAATATTAGTTGTCATAGTTGATTGGTCTCTTTTCATATTAATCAACACTAAGTTTAGTATGATTTAAATTAGCCTTGTCATGATTAGTTGTATATGTAATCCTCTTAGCTGTGCCATGCTTATATTGGGCTGAAAGCTCCATCTCTGTAAACTATATATGTACATTGTTTTATGGAAATATTCAAGGAACATAATTATCCCTTCAATAAACACCTCTTAAATATCATACTTTGGGTAATCACCTTTAGTCCCTCAATGAAAATAATGTCGTATTTTCATGTCCTCTTTCTTCTCGCTTCATTGCGTAACTCGTTTCTTGTTTCCGCTTTTATTGTTCTATTTAGTGTGCACCGGTGTGGCCCTTCGGCATTTCTGTAAAGGCAAGTTGTGAAAGCTGTTATTTGATACACATAATCCTTTCAGTTTCTAGTTCAGATAAAACGAATAGAGGTGGATCAAACCCTAGGTTAGACATTGTTTGACTAAAACACTTGAACTGACATAGTGTTCTCTTATAGATGACCATTGCGACAGAGTAGGGTTCGTTGTGACCATCGAGTTCCCGTAGATAAATCATATAGGATATTTGAAGTTCTTAATGTGTGATTGAGAATTATTAACGTTGTTCCATCGGGTTAATGGTTGATATTCATAGGACTAAGTAACAGTAACCATCTGGCCTAGCATGCATTTATAATTTACCAATATAGTTCATTAGATCATTGCACTAGTAGACGGATCAGTAGGCGTAGTAGGATGTACATGGATAATCCGTTCTTCCTTATCTGATCGTCCTTCAATATTTACTCGTTTTCTAGTTAGTTAATTAAGTAGTTTAATAAATCTATTAATCGTGCTAATCTCTCATATTGAAACCCCCTTTAAAAATTTGTAGAATTCACTAGGTTTAGCTTTAGTTTACCCACTCCTTGGGAACTACCCGTACAAACCATTTCCTAGCTACAACTTCTGGGTACACTTCCCGTTAGTGTTAGTCTATTAAGTTAAGTCGAAACTTATAAATTTAACACTAGATATAAAACAAATCAAACTTTAAGCGCCGCTACTAGGGAGTGGTTTTAGCTTTAGTTAACTTAGTGAATTATTGATCTCTTTCCATATTAATCGACACTAAGTTTAGTATGATTTAAATTAGCCTTGTCAAGATTAGTTGTATATGTAATCCTCTTAGCTGTGTCATGCTTATATTGGGCTGAAAGCTCCATCTCTGTAAACTATATATGTACATTGTTTTGTGGAAATATTCAAGGAACATAATTATCCCTTCAATAAACACCTCTAAAATATCATACTTCAGGTAATCACCTTTAGTCCCTCAATGAAAATAATGTCGTATTTTCATGTCCTCTTTCTTCTCGCTTCATTGCGTAACTCATTTCTTGTTTCCGCTTTTATTGTTCTGATTAGTGTGCACCGGTGTGGCCCTTTGGCATTTCTGTAAAGGCAAGTTGTGAAAGCCGTTATTTGATACACATAATCCTTTCAGTTTCTAGTTCAGATAAAACGAATAGAGGTGGATCAAACCCTAGGTTAGACATATTTTGACTAAAACACTTGAACTGACATAGTGTTCTCTTATAGATGACCATTGCGACAGAGTAGGGTTCGTTGTGACCATCGAGTTCCCGTAGATAAATCATATAGGATATTTGAAGTTCTTAATGCGTGATTGAGAATTATTAACGTTGTTCCATCGGGTTAATGGTTGATATTCATAGCACTAAGTAACAGTAACCATCTGGCCTAGCATGCATTTATAATCTACCAATATAGTTCATTAGATCAGTGCACTAGTAGACGGATCAGTAGGCGTAGTAGGATGTACATGGATAATCCGTTCTTCCTTATCTGATCGTCCTTTAATATTTACTCGTTTTCTAGTTAGTTAATTAAGTAGTTTAATAAATCTATTAATCGCGCTAATCTCTCATATTGAAACCCCCTTTAAAAATTTGTAGAATTCACTAGGTTTAGCTTTAGTTTACCCACTCCTTGGGAACTACCCGTACAAACCATTTCCTAGCTACAACTACTGGGTACACTTCCCGTTAGTGTTACTCTATTAAGTTAAGTCGGAACTTATAAATTTAACACTAGATATAAAATAAATCAAACTTTAAGCGCCGCTACTAGGGAGTGGTTTTAGCTTTAGTTAACTTAGTGAATTATTGGTCTCTTTCCATATTAATCGACACTAAGTTTAGTATGATTTAAATTAGCCTTGTCATGATTAGTTGTATATGTAATCCTCTTAGCTGTGTCGTGCTTATCTTGGGCTGAAAGCTCCATCTTTGTAAACTATATATGTACATTGTTTTGTGGAAATATTCAAGGAACATAATTATCCCTTCAACAAACACCTCTAATATTTATCTAGGATAAATATCATACTTCGGGTAATCATCTTTAGTCCCTTAATGAAAATAATGTCGTATTTTCATGTCCTCTTTCTTCTCGCTTTATCTCGTAACTCGTTTCTTGTTTCTGCTTTTATTGTTTTGTTTAGTGTGCACCGGTGTGGCCCTTCGACATTTTTGTGAAGGCAAGTTGTGAAAGCCGTTATTTGATTACACATAATCCTTTTAGTTTCTAGTTTAGATAAAAAGAATAGAGGTGGATCAAACCCTAGGTTAGACATATTTTGACTAAAACACTTAAACTGGCATAGTGTTCTCTCATAGACGACCATTGCGACAAAGTAGGGTTTATTGTGACCATCTAGTTCTCGTAGATAAATCGTATAGGATATTTGAAGTGCTTAATGCGTGATTGAGACTTATTAACATTGCTCCATCGGGTTAAGGGTTGATATTAATAAGACTAGGTAACAGTAACCATCTGGCCAAGCATGCATTTATAATTTACCAACGTAGTTCATTAGATCATTGCACTAGTAGACGGATCAGTAGGCGTAGTAGGATGTACATGGATAACCCGTTCTTCCTTATCTGATCTTCCTTCAATATTTACTCATTTTCTAGTTAGTTAATTAAGTAGTTTAATAAATCTATTAATCGTGCTAATCTCTCAGATTGAAACCCCCTTTAAAATTTTGTAGAATTTACTAGGTTTAGCTTTAGTTCACCCACTCCTTGGGAAATACCCGTACATACCATTTCCTAGCTACAACTACTAGGTACACTGCCCATTAGTATTTGTCTATTAAGTTAAGTCGAAACTTATAAAACAAATCAAACTTTAAGCGCCACTACCAGGGAGTGGTTTTAGATTTACTTAATTATTTGTATTCTTATTTTATATGATTTGTTAACTAGTTTCAATTTTCTGTTAAAATTTGAAAAAATTGTTGCAGACTTTGCATACGGCGTATCACTTCTATTGGATACGACATATTCACTGGTTTACTGCGAAGTGTATACTAAAAAATTAGGATACGGCGTATCGTATCTGGTTGGATACAGTGTATGCACATTTAATCCTATACGAAGTATTGGGGTATTGTAGCGCAATGATATTTTGTTTTTTTTGTTTTTAGTTGTAGTGTTTGTTTTCAGTAATTTTCTTTTATAGTACCTATTCTACTGATAATTTTTGGTGCTCTTAGATTAAGTATGATGAGGAAATCAAATGCCCCAAACATTGATGTGTCAAATTTAGAAGAAAAAAACATCAAAAAAGTAAGAGTTATTTATAAAACTTCCGTGTTAATAAATAAAATTTTTAGGGTGAAACAGTGTTAAAAAGAATAAACACAACCTTAAACTAACTCTTCATGAATGTAAAATTCATTTTCTTAAAAGAATTAATGTACGTCGATGTTTTGCTTTTCACGTTGTCCAAGAGCTAATAAACTTTTTATATTTCAAAAGTTTTATAGGATTTTTACAAACAATTCATACGTTATATAATTTTAAACACACCTATTGTATAATAATTATTCTGTTTTTTAGATGTTATTGATAGCTTGGTTCATAATAGTGATATAAAGGGTATGGATCGAAAAAGTAAGCCTAAACATTTTTTAAAGTTCAAGCTATAAGATTTGAGGTAAGCTAATAATAATACCACATTATCCTTTTATACAATAGTGAAGTAAAGGAATGCGTTTTGAGGGTTCAAAAAGGCGTCGTTTAGGGGTTTGGCATGGGCCGGCTGTGACTGGACTTGGGTCAAAGGTTGTCGTTTTTGGGTGGAACGACGTTGTTTAAGGATGACTTATTCTTTTGAAAATGCGTTTGAATGAGACGATGTCATTTTATTTTGTTTCTTTTTTTATATTTTTTCTTAAACATGGTTTATAAAGGTGGTTTCTACCAAACTTCATGCATAAGATAAGCTCACTTACCCTGTTTTGGCATCATCCTTAGGTAAGCGATCAAAAGGTGTCGTCTAGAAATTTCCAACGCCATTTGCTCTACTTACAATTCACAGATTCATTGGTAGTTGTTCTTATGGATGGTGTGTTCTTTATTTTGGTGTTGTTTTCCTTGTGTGTTTTAATACATAGGAATGATGTGTTATGTTTTAGGTTGTTTGTTGCATCATACCATGACTTTAGAAGATCATTGTGTTAAGGTGTTCGCTAAATCTTGAAAAAATGCAAATGATGATCAAAATTGTGGTTGCATGGTTGTTAGTATATGTATATACCGACGTTCGGTTGTTGTTTGTTGTGTATTTATAACTAGGAATTATATGTTTGCGTTTTAGCTGCTTACATCTATAAGACGTGGTGGTTAGTTTGTTGCTAAATTTTTAGACCATTATAAGAGTGTTGGATTATGGCTGCATCGTTGTAGATGCAGGTGTTGGTTGGTGCTTAGTTTTTGGTCTTTCTATTTTTGGCATTTTATGTTTTATAATGTTGCATTTTAGTTTATCAAATGGGTTGTAGTTGTAAGTTGTCGTTTCATTTTTGGTCTTCATGTTTCCGTGATTTTATGTTCAACAATGTTGTGCTTTGCTTTAGTGGTCGAGTTTTATGATATGCGTCTTGCTTATGGAGGTTTGGTGGTTTTACCAAGTTGTGTTGTTGCTGAAAGCGTTGGCGTCTTTTTGAAATTACAGAAAATAGCGAGCTAATTAAGTTGGACAGGAGGTGTGTTTGGTAAGGTCATTTACGTCTAGCAACAACGTATTGACAGTAAGGGTAAGTTGTTGGTCATTTTTTTACAGTCTTTTGGTTTATCAGATGTATTAATTTATATGATGTTGTTGTCGTATAATGTTGCTCATATATGCATGACTCTTACTGAATGATGGCGAACATTTTTAATTTCATTTGTATTGGAAATATACCTGAAAACCAATATGTAGATGTCACTCGCGTGCAGTCAAACCCGAAAGGCATGGCCAAGGCTTATCATGTGGTCTGGTATGATTGAATTACGCGAATTCGATATTGTACAAAGTAGGAAAAAACTTGATGCACCTTAGCCAAGCAAATGTAAGTCTTCTCTTTAGTGTGATTATGGTAGAAGTGTATATTCGACAGCGACTGATATTGTCTTTCGTTTTATATAAATTGAGAGGGACGTTACATGCACTAAGATCTATCCAACCGCCGACGTGGCGTGCTTACAGTTTATAGACATCGGGTTTCAAACAAGTGTTGTGCCGTTCTTTGGGTTGTGAACCTATGTGATCCGCCCTTTTTAATACACACACACACACACACACACACACACACACACACACACATAT